>JAGMVL010001863.1:32500-57500 GCA_019202695.1 Populus x sibirica
AATGCATTAATGCAACCGAACTTGCATGTGTTTTGATTGGTCTGAAACCGAGCATTTATTTTGGATGGGAGGGAGCGCCTCGATTGGCCATTTCCTTCTCCGGTGTCTGCAACAAGTAATCTGCATGAACTTGCATGTGTTTTGATTGGCTGGAGCTACAGTGTGCTGGCCGCCTTTGTTGGCTGAATGCTCTTTGGACTCCTGTTCTTTGGACACCTGCTCTTTGGACACCAGTTATTTCGATGGCATTAGTCTGTCTTCTTAGTGGGCTGATCTTTGGGCACTGTTCTCGTGTTTGGTTACCTCTTCATTCACCGTGTTTTATTTGATAGTAATGTATGGCCTTGCATGGCATTTCCTTGGGAGCATGTTCCCGTTACAGTTTCCTTTAGTTTCATAGGTTCGGGAGATTTTTTTCTCTTTGGCCTCACTTGTACAAATTTTTTGTTCTTGCTGGGTCACCAGCCTTGTCACTTTTGATCTATAATACATTCTTACATTTTGATCAAAAAAAAGAAAAAGAAAGAGCTCTCAGTCCGTGTTGTTGTCACTTCTGATGGCATTCCAGTTGAGAAACACAAACCCAAGGGCCCGGCCATAGTCCTGTCCATGAGTGGCTCTGGCACCCCTTCATAGCTACTCACTTTGTGTTCATATATTGCAGGGGTTTATTCCCCTGATTGCTGGTTGCAGGCTGTATGATCTGCTGGTTAACATTTTGGATGCTTAGAATTGGCCTTTATGTTGTGTATAAGCCCTCTTATGGGGTATTTTTGCTTGGTGCTGATTGTTTGGCATGTTATTGTCTAGGTGGGTCTGGTTTTTCTTGTTTTGTTTGAGCCCTGTTGTGGTTCTCCTGCTTGATTTGTTGATGCGGTTTCTCCAAGGGGGAGACAACACCTGCGTTTTGGCTGCATGTTATTGGTTGATGATTGATGTTGGATATCTATGTTGTGTTTATGCTCGCTGTGGGGTCCCTTTGCTTGCCGCTGTTCTGGCGGGTTGTTATTCGGATATGCTTGTGGCCCCGCTGGTTGGGTCGGTTGGAATCTGATCTGTTTTTGTAGGGCCCTGGTATGCCTTGGTTGGGATTTGGCTGCTTGCCATTAGCTTGCAGGTAGTGGATTGCTGCTGGCTCTCTCGCTTTGGATTCACATTTTGGATCACCTTTGTGGGGACTCATGTCGGCTCACTTCGGATCTATAGGCTGTCACTTTCTTGGAGCTGGTTTGCTGTTTGGTGGCTACTGGTTCAGCATAGTGGGGGCATGGCCTCCTAGTTTCTATTCCCTGCATGAGGGATGTTCATGCTATTTGGTTTTGGGATCTCCTGTTGATCCTGTTTATGGTTTGCTCAAGGGAGCCTGTTCCCTTTGCCTGGATTTGTATGACTTCTGTATTGCTGGTTTCCAGCTTGTATCGCAAGCTTGTCTTGCTCTTTTTGATCTATAATATTCTTACATTTGTTCAAAAAAAAAAAAAGAAAGAGCTCTCAGTAAGTGAAAGAGAGAATCTAGAGAGAGATGCTCTCCTCCTACATGGGGTGGATTCCCTCTTGTCCGCTGGCGTCTCTTGCTGGTTGATTTTTCCTTGTTTTCCTTGTTCTATTCCTCCTCATTCTCTGATCACTGTCTCCTCTCCTTTGTTTTTTACCACATCTCGGTTTCCCCCCTTTTTTCCCGCCTATTATTTTCTCAAATGGCAAAGAGTAAAAGAAAGGCTACATCTACTGTAGCTCGTAGACAAGACGCTTTGCCTGCTTCTAGTTCTGGTCCCAAGAATCATGATCACGATGGCGATGGTTCAGGGGTCCTTGCCATCCCGGTCATCCCTGCTGCCACACCCGATGCAGCTGTCTGTGCTCCCTGCGCCAACCCTCTTCCATTGCCTTCTTCTCAGCCTCGAGATGAAGGTCCTCGTGCACTACACCCTGCTTCTGAGCTGGTGGTTTCTTCTGGCTCTACGTCTTTAGATGCGGTTCTGAGGGAAGCTTGCTCTGTAGCCTCTGATGAAGAGATCCTAGATGAGGATCAACTGGATTTCAACTTTTCTGATGATGACTGTGATGACTCCCCTCAAGCTCCTGCTTTGCCCCCTACTGTGATTTTGGCTCCCCCACCTACTCTGCTCCCTGCTGAGACTGTGCCCCCTTCCTCATTTTGCTCTCCTGCACCTGCACCTTCCTCTGTCGCAGGTAACCCTCTCTCCGATCCTGGCACTGCACCTGCGCCTTCCTCTGTAGCAGGTAACCCTATCTCCGATCCTGGCAGTAGCAAATGGCGGGATCTTTTCTTTTCTAATAGATCTACTGTTTCCTGTACCAAACTTCAAAACTTTTCACTTAATCATCTTTCAAAAACTTGTGCCATATCCCCTGAGGATATTCAACCAAAATTTGAAGTTTGGAACTTTTGTGCTGTGGGTTATGTCTCTGGAAAATGCCCTGGCTTTCTGGCTCTGAATAGCATTATTTCTAATGTCTGGAAGTGTGAGGCAACTCTTACCATTCATGATTCTGGGTGGCTGGTTTATAGATTTAAAACAGAGGAGGATAAGCTTACTATTCTTCGTGGTGGACCTTATCTTGTGTATGGCAGACCCCTCATTCTGCGGCCTATGACAAAATTTTTTGATTTCTCTAATGAAGAAATGTCACGGGTGCCGGTCTGGGTAAAGTTCCCAAATCTTCCCCTCTGCTGTTGGTCCCCTGTTTGTCTATAAAAAATTGCTAGTGTCCTCGGGAAACCTATTCAGTGTGACCAGCTTACTTCCAATCTTGCTCGTATGTCTTATGCCCGAGTGTTGGTTGAAATTGATCTTAAGGAGGAACTTCGACACTCTGTAGAGGTCTCTCTGCCTGAGGCACCTACCCTGCATCAGAAGGTTGTCTATGAAAACTTGCCAAAGTTTTGCAATTTCTGTCGTGCTCTTGGCCATTCTCGTCTTCTCTGCTCCAAAGCTGCAGCTGCCAACACTAAGATGCCTAGCAGCCAACCACAGGCTGTGCTAGTAGAGAAAGGGAATGTTTTTTCCAGAGTGGGCCCTCAGCTCCAGAACCAGGGATCCCCTTCTCCCCCGGTGCTAGGTCCTCCTGATCAAGTCATGCCCGTGAGTCCTGGGGCGGACATAGTGCCTGTAACTCATAATAGTGCCTCTGAAGGTTGGGTCTCTATGGAGTCTAGGCGTATGACCACACAAAAGACCTGTCGCAATTACAAGGGGAAGGAAGTGCTTGTAGCAGAGCCAGTGCTAGTTGTCACCACTGGTGCAACCACTTCCTCTCATAAGTGCAGGAGAGGTGCCGCATGCCCCTTCTCTTCCCACTGAAGTATTGGTTGACACTCCCTGTGTTCCAGAGGTTCAGCTCACTTCACCTCTCCTCCTTGCCCTACCGTCAGCTCAAATTGGAGACAGTGCTCCTCTTGTCACTGATTCTCTCTTGGGTGCTCTAACCAGGAGTGGTGTTTGAACCCGTAGTCAGAAACAGCGTGGTAGTAGTGGAAGGGCCCCCCCTTCCCCTGCACTCTTATGATTATATATAGCTGGAATATCAGGGGACTCAATAATCCCCTGAAACAACATGAGGTTGTTAGCCTCATGAAGAAGCATAGGATGGATGTGTGTGGCTTACTTGAAACTAAATTATCTTCCTCCAGAGTTGCCGGTATGCATAGACTTCGGCTTAGGCACTGGAAGTACTTTACAAATGCAGATGCATCTAGCACCGCTAGAATTGTGGTGTTTTGGAATCCAACTATAGTCAACGTTGAACTGGTTGAATCTTCTGCACAGGCTCTTCATCTTTCTGTTAACAGTTTGATCTCTCAGTACAGTTTTATGATATCTTTTGTGTATGGGTTTAATACAATCTCTGCGAGACGTGCTTTATGGGGGGATCTCAGGCGGTGGAACTCTAGTTGCCCTTGGATGATACTTGGGGACTTTAACTCTGTCATTTCATCAAATGATAAGCATAATGGTGGGGCTGTTTCTCTCTATGAAACCTCTGATTTTCGTGACTGCTGTTTTGATCTTGGTCTCCATGATGTCAACTTTACTGCCTGTCATTTTAGCTGGACAAATGGGTCTGTCTGGAGTAAGCTGGATCGGGTCTTTGGTCAACCCTTTTTGGCATTCTTTGCAGCGCCTCACTCGTGTCCACTTTGGCAACCCTGGTGCCTTTACTGACCATTCCCCTGCAGAAGTTCGTCTGGATCTGTTTGTGCAGGGTAAACGGAATTTTAAATTCCTTAACATGTGGGCTTCCCATGATAGGTTTTCTGAGGTGGTTTCCTCTCATTGGTTCTCTCCAGTTTATGGCACCCCTATGTTCATTTTATGTCGTAGACTTAAACTCCTAAAAGGGCATTTGAAGGAGCTAAATCGTCTTCATTATAGTCATATATCAAAACGGGTATTGCGGCTTGAATCTGAGCTGGAGCACCATCAAACTGTATTGCAGCAAGACATGGACAATCAAATCTTTTTGGCTCAAGACAGGTCTCTTCGTGCAAAGTTGTCTACTATTAAGCTTGCGAAGAAACAGTTTTTCAGTCAAAAGATAAAATGCAACTTTCTCAAGCACAGTGATAAAGGCTCCAAGTTCTTCCATGCTCTCCTGGGCCAAAATCATTGGAGGAACTTTATTCCAGCCATCATGTGCAGCCATGGCAGCCTTAGCACATCTTTACAGGAAGTTGGCAATGAATTTGTGGCTTTCTACCAACGGTTGCTTGGCTCCTCCAAGGACATCCTTCCTCTTGACAGTGCAGTTATTCACTGTGGTCCATGTCTTCCAGCTAATTCCCACGCCCTTCTCCTTGCTCTAGTTTCTCCGGGAGGATATACGAAAGGCAGTTTTTAGCATAGGTAATGAAAAAGCCCCTGGACCTGATGGTTACTCTTCTTTTTTCTACAAACAAGCATGGGATATCATAGGAGGGGATGTATGTGCGGCAGTACAGAATTTTTTCCATTCGGGCAGCCTCCTCAAACAGGCTAACCACTCAATTATTGTTTTGGTTCCTAAATCAGCACATGCTTCTTCTCCTTCTGATTACAGGCCAATTTCATGTTGTAATGTCATCTACAAAGTTATTGCTAAGCTTTTAGCAGGTCGCCTTGCTCATGCTTTAAAGGACATAGTCAGCCCCATGCAGAATGCATTTCTAGGGGGGAGATATATGAGTGATAACATCAACCTTGTTCAAGAGCTCCTTCGCCACTATCGCAGGAAGCGCTCATCTCCCCGTTGTTTGCTGAAAGTTGATTTCAAAAAAGCATTCGACTCTGTTCAGTGGAAATTCTTGGCTAGCCTTCTTCGTCACCTTGGCTTTCCGACTCACTTTGTTCAGGCTTGTCATGGAATGTGTATCCACTGCATCATTCTCTGTTGCAGTTAATGGGGATATTCATGGGTTTTTCTTGGGGCAGAGTGGAGTGAGACAAGGCGACCCTTTGTCTCCGTATCTTTTTATCTGTTGTGTGGAATATTTCTCCAGGCTCCTCAAGCTTGCCTCCCAGCAGGAAGGATTTCGATTCCATCCAAAGTGTGAAGTGCAAGGTATCAACCATCTTGCATTTGCAGATGATGTTTTACTTCTCTCCCGTGGAGATCCATCTTCAGTACGTTGTCTTCTACAACAGGTTGCTCTCTTTGGATAGACTTCTGGCTTGTACATCAACCCACAAAAATCATCCATTTTCTTTGGCGGTGTTGGCACTTCTCAAAAGCAGTCTATTCTCACTGAATCCGGTTTCAGTGAAGGGAGTTTTCCCTTCACTTACCTTGGGGTTCCTCTAAGTCCCCATCGATTACTTGCCAGTCAATTCTCACCACTTTTGCAGGACTTGAAATCTTCAGTTCAAGGCTGGATTGGCAAACACCTTACAACTTTGGTTGCCTCGAAAACTATTTGTTTACCTAAGACAGAAGGTGGCCTCGGCTTGTATGATCTTCGAGCCCGTAATCGAAGCTTTCTTGGCAAGCAATTATGGAATATTCATCTTAAAACGGATTCGGTTTGGATTCGTTGGATTCATCATTTTTATCTGAACTTTGGCACCATTTGGTCTGTTCAAGCACATCCTTCTTCTTCTCCTCTGTGGAAAGCTATCCTTTCTGTTAAAGACCTCCTCTTGCAGCGCTGTGGGGACTCTGTGTCGAGTATTACTCTACTGCGTGGTTGGTCTACTGGTGCAGGTCTATTCCTTTCCCATGCATATGATTTTTTCAGACCGGTTGGTTCAGCTGTCTCATGGGGCCGAGTGGTTTGGGAACAGTGGTCACTGCCTAAATACAGTTTTATCCTCCGGCCGGCGCCTGGGAAAACTTAAGACTCGGGACGAGTTGAGGTTCTTCCCTACGATCCCAATTGTTTGTTTTGTAGGGAAGTGGAAGAGTCTCATAGTCATTTGTTCTTTGCTTTTGAATGGACATGTCGGCTATGGACTAGGATAAAATCTTGGCTGCGGATTGGGAGGACCATGCAGAGTTTGGCCAGTGCTATTCGTGGGCTCCACTCTCAGAGGAATAATCTGGAGGCTCGAATGAAAAGGGTTTCCCTGGGTATCACGGTATATCTCATTTGGGAGGAAAGAAACAAGCGGGTTTTTGATGGGCGGTCTAGGGAGGTTGCTACAGTGTTCAGACACTTTCAAATCCTTTTCTATATTGTCTTCCACTTCTATGAAAAGGATCATCTGCTTCTGCATGTGGGTTGATAGTCTCATCATGGGTGGCCTGTTCTCAAGTATGCTATCTTCATGTTTACTGGGAACCGTGGCTGCATGTGTGCATGGCTAATGCAAAATGGTTCTATGTGTTACAACTCTGTTGTGGGACCCCCAGGCTTTGTATTCGGGTGGCTTTGCTCTTTTATTTATTGGTGCTGGAATCCTGTACCATGAGCTCCACGTCCTGTTTATCTCCTTTATGTTTTCTGCTGCGTGCATGCATGGTTCATGCACCCTGGCTTCACGTGAATTAATATGCTGATGGGTCCTTTTTTGTCCTCAAGTGATTCGTGGTCTCTTGCTATGCCTTCTGGAGTTTTATGTAATGTGTGATTGGCGTGTCTTTATGGCTGGTGATCTTCTGATGGTTTGCTCGGGTGTCTTTGGCACCTATGCCTATGGGTTCCTAATATAGCCGATGGTTTTTGTTTCTCTCGGTTGTTTTCTTCTTTTGTGCTTGCTGGGAGCCTGTTCCCTCTGGCTTGTTATGTACAGTTGTATATTTGGCTTGCTGGATTTCCAGCTAGTCTAATTTTTTGATCTATAAAATTCTAACATTTGATCAAAAAAAAAAAAAAAGAGCTCTCGTATCTTTCCCTTCAAATACCTTGGGGTTCCCTTCAGCCCTCACAGGCTTCTGGCTAGCCAGTTCTATCCCCTCCTGCATCAACTTGAAACTGCTATTCAAAGCTGGATGGGCAAAAACTTATCCTATACTGGGCGGCTGGAACTCCTTGGCTCTGTTTTATTTGGCATGGTCCAATTCTGGCTTAGTATCTTTCCCATGCCGAAGAGTGTTATCAATCAAATTACTAGTCTTTGCAGGAACTTTCTTTGACTGGTAGCACAACCGGAAATAAGTCTCGCTTTGGTTGCTTGGAAGAACATCTCGCTTGCCAAAAGTGAAGGAGGTCTTGGTCTCTATGACATCACAGCCAGGAATAAATGTTTTCTTGTGAAGCAGCTATGGAATATTCATTTGAAAGCTGACTCTCTATGGATTAGATGGGTGCACCATTTTTATTTGCAGGACACCAACATCTGGACAGTTCCCTTTCAACAAACCTCCTCCCCCCTATGGAAATCCTTCTTAAAATTACGTGACCAACTTCTGCCGTGTGCTGTCATCAGACAAATTACTTGTCTCTGTCGAAACTTCCCGTGGGACGGAGATATATCTTTGAAGTAAGTCGCTCTTGTGGCATGGAAAATGGTTTGCCCGCCAAAGAATGAGGGAGGACTGGGTTTGCTTAATATTCAAATCAGTAATAACAGTTTCATTGCCAAACGGCTCCGGAACATCCACGGTAAGCGTGGATTCCATCTGGATACGATGGATACACCACTACTATTTACATGCCAACTCCATTTGGAATATTCAGGTTCATAAAGCTTCGTCTCCTCTGTGGAAGTCTATTGTTCTTCTAAAGAACCAGCTTGTCCAGAGCTATGGGAGTCATCTAGTAGTTATTGATCTAATGGTCGATCGGGAGCGGAGAGAAGGTGGATTCACTTCTAATGCCTATACTTCTCTTAGGCCCCAAAGTTCAGCTGCTCCCTGGGAGAAGATAGTTTGGGAGCAATGGTCTCTGCCCAGATGCAACTTCATATTATGGCTAGCTATGCTTGGGAAGCTCCGAACTCAAGATAGACTGAGGTTCATTCCCACAGACACATTCTACACCTTTTGCACACAGGAAGAGGAGAGCCATGGTCATTTGTTTTTCGGTTGCACTTGGACATCTTCTCTTTGGAACAAGATTAAAGTCTCGGCTGAAAATTAACAAGCGTATGGCCACTCTCAAGAGTGCAAGTGAGAGGTTTGCCTTCAAGAAAGAAGAATTTAGAGGCAAGAATGCGCAGAGCCTCTCTCAAGATGATAGTATACTTGATATGGGAGGAGAGGAACAAAAGAACTTTTTAGGGCAAGAGTACCTTACCTGATCTTGTCTTTCGGAAATTTCAAATTCTTTTCTTCATGGTGCTGCATTTCCACGAGAAAAATCACACACACATTAATGTTGCCGGGTGATCTCTCTTTTGGATGGGATAACAGTGTTGTGACTATAATGGCAGTAGTCGTGGTCCTGCTGCTTTGGCTTCTCTGCATGCTGTTTGTTGAACCACTACCAGAAATTCGCTAAATACCAACGGATTTACCGATAGAATATTTCTGTTGGTATTTTGAGGTCGAAATTACCGACGGCCACTTTTCGTCTGTAATTCTGTTTGTAATTATGGACGGAAAAGTTTCTGAATTTGGCGAGGGTTTTTTTCCAACGGAATCACTGACGGATTCAAAACGACAGACCGTACAGCGCCCATACAGTGATGTGACTGGTTTCGCCATTTAAATTGCCGACGGACTCACCAAGGGATTTGAAATTGCAGATCCGTACGGTGACGTGTCTATGTTTCCGTCGGAATCACCGACGTAATAACCGACGTAATAGCGACGGAGTTTCCGTCGGTGAAACCGTCGGAAAAAGTTAATATATGACAGACTCCGCCGACCCTCTCATCCCCTATTTCTCCTTCTTCTTTCTCATCCCAACTCTCCCCATCCGCAAACAACCTGCCCCCCCCCAAAAAAAATCTTCCTCATATCAAGACAACAAGTTATATTTCTTGAAGTTTTGTGGTCACAGCATCCGTGTTCGATTTACTGACGGATTTTATCAATTTTTGTAAGTAATTATATCTTTTTAAATTTTAACATTTAATTAAATGTCAATTTTATTGTTTTTTTAGTATATGTATTTTGTTAGTAGATGTACATGTTTTATTGTTATTTCTCAAACAAACTTGTAGTATATGAATGTATAATTTTGTACCTGTTATGGTTTGTTTTAGATTTTGTAAGATTGTATTTGTTTGTAAATTGTTATTTCTTTATGGAATTACCGAATTACATGTGCTATTTTGAAATAATTAATAGCTTGCTTAATGGGCCCGTTTAAAGTTTTATCAATGATATTGCGGAGTAGTAATTTCTGTAACTTTATATATTTTAATTCGTATGGACGTTGATAAATGATAATGAATATTTAATATTTATGAGAAGTTGTGATTGGTTTGTTGGATAATCTGGAGGTAAAGTAATATTTTTGCAAGTTTATTTACCTAACTTAGTTAATTAATACATGATGTCATCATAATTTTATAGAGGTTCAATATAAGTCATGGATGATCGTTCATGGATGTATCGAGATTCACCCCAAGGATTGCGGAGGATGGATTATTGTAACGGGGTTTAAGGTTTTATTAATTTCGCAACATCTATTCCCAGAAATTTTACTGGAGGCGATATTAGGTGTCCATGCAGGAAATGAAAATAAAAAGTATCTCGCATCCGGATGTTGTAATGATGCATCTTCTACACAAAGGGTTTATGGAGAATTACCAGTGTTGGTATGCACATGGAGAAGTATTTGTTAGCGAGAGTGAGAGGAGAATGGAAGAAACGGTGGTTGGGTCTACTTCTAGTGCTAGCAACGTGCATGAAACGACAAATGACAACACTAATCCTTACAGAAATATGGTTATGGATGCAATGAGAATGAATCAAGGTAATGGCAGTCAATGTCCAATCGTAGAAGAAGAACCTAATGTAGATGCAGCTAGGTTTTTTGATTTGTTGAAAGATTCTGACGAACCATTATGGGATGGCTGCACGAACCACGATAAATTATCGATCGTAGCATTGTGCTCATCATCAAGTCGATCACGGGTTGAGTGAGGCCGGGTATGACAAGATTATTGAATGGGCAAGAAGCATTTTACCTGAAGGGAACAGGCTGAAAAAGAACTTTTATGCTGCGAAGTCCATGATGAAACCCCTCGGTTTAGGATACCAAAAAATTGACATGTGCCCTAACTTCTGCATGTTATACTACCTTGAAAATGCTGAGATGACCGAGTGCATGACATGCGGGCTTTCCCATTACAAACCTAGAACTGGCAGGGGAAAGACTCTAGTGGCATATAAAAAACTTAGATACTTCCCGATCACACCTAGACTGCAGAGGTTATTCATGTCACCAAGGACTGCTGAGCACATGACATGGCACCAAGCACACCATGCGGTTGATGGAGTGATGGTTCATCCTTCGACGACGAAGCGTGGAAACGCTTTAACAGTGTTCATCCTCACTTTTCAGCTGAATCAAGGAATGTGCGTCTTGGGTTGTGTACAGACGGATTCAACCCATTTGGATCACTTGCTGCTCCTTATTCTTGTTGGCCGGTCATACTCACAGTTTATAACTTGCCACCGGGAATGTGTATGAGGCCGGAGTTCATGTTTTTATCTACTGTCATACCCGGTCCAAGAAGCCCGGGGCGGAATATAGATGTTTGTCTTCGACCGTTGATTGATGAGTTGGCGCAATTGTGGTCCTCCGGAGCTCTGACTTATGATATATCGAGGAAACAAAATTTCCTTATGAGGGCGGCATTGATGTGGACTATCAATGATTTTCCAGCTTATGGAATGCTTTCTAGTTGGAGCACGCATGGGAAACTCGCATGTCCATACCGCATGGAAAACAACAAGGCATTCACGCTAGCAAATAGAGGTAAAGCTTCTTTTTTGACTGTCACCGTCGCTTCTTGCCGCTTCATCACAGGTACAGAAAGAACAGAAAAGATTTCTTTGTTGGCAGAGTTGAAAAAGATGTTGCATCCCCGCGTCTTTCTGGTGAAGAATTGCATGATGTTGTCTCAGAGTACGGTGACATTGTGTTTGGCCTTCAATCAGGTAAGCAAAAGTTTCCTGGTTTTGGTTTGACCCATAATTGGGTAAAGCGAAGTATCTTTTTTGAGCTTCCTTATTGGAAGACCAATCTGCTCCGCCATAACCTTGACGTCATGCACATCGAAAAGAACATGTTTGAGAATATTTTTAACACCGTCATGGATGTGAAGAGGAAGACAAAGGACAACATCAAGGCTAGATTGGATATAGCTTTATACTGTAACCGTAAAAATATGGAGTTGGTTTATAATGAGTCATGGGTCGCAAAACCAAGAGCAAGCTTCGTGTTAGAGAAAAACGCACAACTGCTAGTCTACAAATGGCTTAAGAGTCTGCGTTTTCCGGATGGACATGTATCGAACATATCAAGGCTGGTTAATATAGAGGACTGCAGATTGTATGGAATGAAGAGTCATGACTTCCAGGTGTTTATGCAAACACTCATCCTATTAGCTTTTCGTGATTTGTTGCCAAAGGGAATATGGGATACACTCACGGAGATAAGTCATTTCTTCAAAGATATATGCTCCAACAAGTTGAATGTTGATCACATTGAGAGGCTTCAAACGAATATCGTCGAGACACTTTGCAAACTCGAGATGATATTCCCTCCATAATTTTTTGACTCAATGGAGCATCTCCCTATACATCTACTGTTCGAGGCAAAAGCTGGAGGACCAGTCCAATATAGATGGATGTACCCATTCGAACGGTTAGATATTACATTTGCAATGTAATTCATATATAAAAGTATTTTCTATGTTTCTCTTAATTGAAAATACTTAATTAATTCAATACAGGTACTTGTTTAATCTCAAGAAAAAGGTTAAGAACAAGGCGCATGTTGAGGCTTTGATATGTGAGGCCTATATTGTCGAGGAGATCTCAACATTTATCTCGTACTATTTCGAACCTCATCTGAGAACGAGAATCAATCGCGTTCCACGTCATGATGATGGCGGTGAAGTGCCTTCCAGTGGGAACTTGTCAATATTCTCCACTACTGGACGACCCACACCTAAAAATGCCGTAAGAGGAAGATATTTGTCGGAAATAGAGTTCAAACAAGCACACAACTATGTTCTATTTAACTGTGATGAGCCGAGACCTTTTATTCAAGTAAGTTTATACTAATTAAACTTTGTTACTAATATACTGTTAATTATATATTGTACTATCATACACTTATTATCACTTGCAGGCAACATCGTCAATATTTGCTCTCCAATAACTCACAAAGTGACCGAATCCCAGATCTTTCAATTACAAGATAAGCGCTTGCCACGTGATTCGGAACACATGTAAGCACTATCACAAACTCATTCTAACTTGCAAAATTATTGTACGTATGCATATCATTACGAGATTCTCGTTCATTTATTGTTTATTGATGTACATTACATGCAAGGTTTATCAAATGGGAAGGAGTGCACCTAAGTCATTGTCTTCACTAAGCCTGGGGCCTGAAAGAAAATGTAAGTGCTACAACAGGTATTTTGTCAATGGATATGTTTTCCATATTGAAGAATATGGGCAAGGAAGAAAAACATACAATAGCGGTGTTTGTGTTAAGGGATCCACTAGTAGTGAGTTAGAAGTTAACTACTATGGTAGATTAGAAGAGGTCGTCGAACTGCAATATTATAACGAGCAGAATATAGTGTTTTTATTCAAATGCTATTGGTATGACACGACCGATGTGAGGAATCGAGTTGATCCGCACTATGGTCTGGTCGAAATCAACTCAAAAGCTAGACTCCGCAACATAAACGATGTCTTTCTTTTCGCAAAGCAATGTCAACAAGTTTATTACACATACATCCCTTCATTTAGAAAGGATCGATCAAGAGTGGATTGATTGTCCGTTTTAAAAACGAAACCCCGGGGTCGTGTCGAGGTTGTTCAGGATGAGAATGAAGACACAAGTGTGCGAGATGAAGTCTTTCAAGTTAGTGAGTTGGTTGAACCATATCGAGTTGCTCCTTCGATTGAATTGGAAGAAAATTCAAATTTTCGTGTTTTCGATGATAGTCTTGTTGATGTTGACGCAGAGGAGTTAAATTTTGTTTTGAGCTCTAGCGGACAACCAAATATCGATGAAGAAGATGATATTCATATTGAAGATTGCGATGAAGGTGATGACAATTCAATTGATGACGAAGAAGAAGAAAATTCGACTAACTACCAAAATGAAGCCCTATGTAATACCTTTTTTTCATGTAATTTAGATTATGAATGATATATATATTTTGAAACACAAAATATTTATTACTTGAAATAATTAGTTGAAATGCCACAATTATGAGATAATTACTTGAAATAATTATTGATAGTGGATGATATATTTTGTGACATGAAATAATTACTTGAAATGCCACCCAATCACCGATGGCCACACTAACAGACTTAGTCCGTCGACATTTCACAGAGAGTTCAAAAATAATTACTTGAAATGCCACCCAATCACCGACGCCAACACCGACGACCTTAATTCCGTCGGCATTTCACAGAGAGTTCGAAAATAATTACTTGAAATGCCACCCAATCACCGACGGCAACACCAGCGGCCTTAATTCTGTCGGCATTTCACAGAGAGTTCGAAAATAATTACTTGAAATGTCACCCAATCACCGACGGCCTTAAGTCCGTCGGCATTTCACGACAGAGTTCGAAAATAATTACTTGAAATGCCACCCAATCACCGACGGCCACACCGACGAATTTAAGTCCGTCCTCATTTCACAGAGAGTTCAAAAATAATTACTTGAAATGCCACCCAATCACCGACGGCCACACCGACGAATTTAAGTCCGTCGGCATTTCACAGAGAGTTCCAAAATAATTACTTGAAATGCCACCGAATCATCGACAACCTTAATTCCGTCGGCATTTCACAAAGAGTTCGAAAATAATTACTTGAAATGCCACCCAATCACCGACGGCCACACTGACAAATTTAAATCCGTCGGTAAGTTGTCGGCGGGTCAATTTTACCGACAAAATTACCGATGGACCGCGCGAATTTCAAAGGGTTGCGCATTAAATGCGCCTCTGACCGTGTAATCTTGCCGATGGAATTACCGACGGACCACGAAAAATATGGAGGGTCATTAAAAATTTTGGTGTGAAATTCAAAATTTACCGACGGATTTTTAACACATCACCGACGGAATAATTAAAATAATAATTAATTTTATATCCGTCGGTAAAACTGCCATATAAGTTCAAGTGACCGCCCGTTCAATTCATTTTTTCTTCTCCTTCGTTCCTCTCCTTCGGTGAATCCTCTCCATTATTCAAAGCTTTCACCTCCAATCTCTAGCAAGTTTTCTTCATCATCTTCATCAGTTTAAAAGGTTAGTGTTTCCTCTATTTCATTTTACTTTAATAGTTTTTTTTTGCTATTTTTTGGGTATTTTTTTTGCTTTGGTGTATTTTTTGTAATGTAGATAAAGTCTATAGTTTTTTTTGCATAATTCATTGCTAAAGTATATAGTTTCTTTTTTGAATTTATTGAATATTTTTTATTGTTGTATTGGCATAATTATTATTAGTTAATTTGTTGAATTTTTATTGTTAATGTTGAATTTACCATAGAATTAGTAATTGAATATGTTGAAATAATTATTAATTTTACTTTATTATTGCATGATTTGTGTTTAATTTTTTCCATTTATTTTGATTGTTATTCTAGAGTTTTTTTTTAATTTATTGTTTTGTTGTATTGGCATAATTATTGAATAATTACTTGAATTGTAATTGTTAATGTTGAATTTACCGTAAAATTAGTAATTGAATATGTTGGAATAATTATTAGTTTTACTCTATTATTGCATGATTTGTGTTTAATTTTTTTCATTTATTTTGATTGTTATTCTAGAGTTTTTTTTTTAATTTATTGTTTTGTTGTATTGGCATAATTATTGAATAATTACTTGAATTGTAATTCTTAATGTTGAATTTACCTTAGAATTAGTAATTGAATATGTTGGAATAATTATTAGTTTTACTCTATTATTGCATGCTTTGTGTTTAATTTTTTCCTTTTATTTTGATTGTTATTCTAGAGTTTTTTTTATTATTATTGTTTTGTTGTATTGGCATAATTATTGAATAATTACTTGAATTGTAATTCTTAATGTTGAATTTACCTTAGGATTAGTAATTGAATATGTTGGAATAATTAGTATAGATTGGGTAAATTGGTTGTGGCTATTGTTAATATGTGCAGGTTTGTGGATTTGGGTAGTATCCGGTATAGGAGAGGTGCTGTCGAATTTTTCTTTTACATTTGAATTTAATTATATAATTATTTGTATCAAATTGTGTAGATGCGTAGAACGAAAACCAGAGCTGGTCGCTCAGGTGCGGTCGCAGCCTAGTTCGTCTAGCAACCGAGGAAGATATTTCCTTAGGTGCCTCTCAAGAAGAGGCACCTACACCACCCGCGCCGTCAACCGATGCTGCCTCTTCCAGCGGTACTTCATAGCGCAAAGGCGGCGCGCCTTCGCAGCGGAATCAATTTACCCGCAAGTACGAGGCACAGTGGAAGGATGACCTTTCAATGTAAGTTTGTTAAGGTTTTAGTTTTTTTTTTAAAAAAATTACAACATAATTTATGAAGTAATCACTATTGAATTTATTTCATTTATTTTCAGTTTCACAAACATTGAAGCCGCCCGAGTAATATCATCGGCATTTAAATCGTCGATGGAGATTCCATTGTTTCAATGGAGTCGGATATCCAAGCATTCTCGAATGGATGCCTCAAATCAATGCATGGTTTAACGGGTTTGAGGTTGGTATTAATTTATAATTTTCAGCTTATTAATATAATTGTAAATAAATTATTATTTTTATGTAAACTTGTTTATTTATACAAAGCACAAATTCTGCTGGGACATTGAGCATAACACTGTTGTGAGGAGGGTGTGGGAAAATCACGCGACAATTAGGTAAGATCGAAAACAATACAAGATTTTTTTTAGACAAAAATTTATGTTTCGAAATGTAATTTTTGGTTGCGTGAAGCAGGTTGCGTGATTTTTGATACGAAGCACAGAAAAAGGCAAAACAAACCGCGAGGGATAGGGGTTTCCAAGGCTGGAACAATGTTGCGGTTTGGAGGGATTTCAAACCGATATACATCCCGAAAGATATATGGCCGCACTATCTTGAGCACGTGACGTCTGAGCGGTTCACACAACGCTCACAGTCCGGTGCTGGCAACCGGAATCGGCCAATTCATGGCGGGGTGACAACTCACACTGGCGGCTCCGTTCCGTTTGTTGCACATGCGAAACGGATGGTAAGATTAATTTAAATGAAATATATCGTTAAATTCAGTTGTTGTTAATATATCTTTTTTCATTATAGGCTGCGTCTCTTGGACGTGAGCCGAGCCCGATGGAGCTATTTGTGGAGACGCACGTGTGGAGTCAAGACCGCCAGAAAGGGGCGCAAATGGTTCGTTAATAATCGTGCTCAGCATTTCGTGGTATGTTTGTTCAACCATTTTATTTTGTAAGTTATTATGTAAGTTATTATGTTTATTGTATTGAATATGATTATTACCTTTTTATTTTTATTTTCAGGAGACCTATAATAATCGGTTGAGGGAGAGATACGGGGACGATACTTTGACCCATCCGAATTCGATCCGGATTTGTGGATGGAGGTTGGCTCGTCGAGTGGATCCGATAAAAATCGAGTTTACGGGCTCTCCAACACTACGGCCGACAACTTGCGGTCGACCCATAGTATTTCAACCGTTGGGAGCTCCTAATCAATATCGAGCTCCCAATCTAAGGAGTTCGTGGCTTTGCAGCAACTCACCAAGAAATACGATAACCTAAAAGCGGAGTACGCACAACTCAAAGCGTCTCATGCACAACAAAGAGCGGAACAAAGAGCGGAGTCTGAGCAATTCAAAGCGTCTCAAGCACAACAAAAAGCGGAGTATGAAGCGGCTCATGAACAACAAAAAGCGGCTTATAACTAGCTTTACGAAATGATTATGAAATTGTCAAATAGCGGAACATGTGCGCCTAATCCTTTTTGGCCGTATAACCACCCAGCCTCCGCCAGATCTCCTCCTCCTCCTCAAGCTCCATCATCTTTATATTAATTTGTAATCAACATTATTTACCTTTAAAACTTCATTTATTATTTTTCTTGAAACATATTCAGTTTGTAATGAATATTATTTAACTTTGTTTTTTTTTTATGTTTAATATAAATTTTATTTGCATAATTGGTTTGTATTAGAATTAATTTATATAGTTTTATATTAGATATCCTAAATAATTTTTTAAAAACAAATTAAGAAAAAAACTATTACCAAAGATTTTACCGACGGATGAATTCGGTCGGTATTTTAACCACTCACCGACAGACTTACCGACGGACATAATCCGTCGGCATTTAACAGTAGCTTCCACAATTACCGACGCATTTACGTACAAAAATATTTTGTCGGTATTTCATACACTCACCGACAGATTTACCGACGGCTAGTTTCCGTTGGTCAATTACAATATACCGACGGACTAAAAATCCGTCGGTATATTTCAAGTTGGAATCTTTTTTTTTGTGCGCAAATTCCGACTGTAAAACCATCGGTAAATGATTTTTTTGTTTTTCCGACCGATATAGCGATGGAATGGGGAATCACCAACGAAGGGAAAGCCGACGGACGTAATCTGTCGGTGAGTACGTCGGTAAAAAAATCACCGACAAACTTCTAATCACACATCGACAGAATTTATCCATCAATAAAACTGTGAAATCTTGTAGTGAACATGGATCTTCGTGGCTTTTCCAAATAGAGGGAAATGTGGGGGTGGATTACAGTTCGTTTGGTAAACCTTCTTCATTTTCCCGTTCTCTTTGGTTCATTAAATACTGCATGGTGTTTGCATGGCATTCTACATTGTATTTATTCTGGCTGGGGATGAGCATCTCTGATTGGCTGGTTCTTATCTTGGAAGCTTATGATCCTGGCGGCCCACGTGTATTTATTTATTTGTTTTGTCTTGGTTGTTTCCTGCTGAGCCTCTATCATCTCTACATGGTTGGCTGATGATATCCACGTTCCACGTCCCTGCATGGATTCTTCATCGTCGTTTTACTGAGCTGATGGGATATCTCTGTCCCTTATCTTTGTAACACGTAGGTGGGCATGCATGGGTTTCCTTATCTCTGCTGGGCACTGTTCATGACTGAGATGGTTTGATGGCTTTGTTGTGGCTGTTATTATGGCGGGTGTCTGTCGTTGATTGGTTGCGTTGACTTTGCGTGGTTCATCTGTTCCTGTGTGCATGCAATGTCGTTTGCTGCTTTTGGGCTGTTTTGGCTGTGTTAGGCTGATGTTTCTTTAATCCCTGGTGGAAGATGGCTTGCGGGGCTGCACGGCTCGCCTAGATATCGGCTTCTATGGTCTGGTCCTTCATGGCATGCATGATTTCTGCATGTTTTATCTATGTGATGATGATTTCTCGATGACTGTTGTTGGTCCTGGGGTTGTTTCTTATTCTATTGTGTTTTTTAGGAAACTTGTTACCGGTTTTTGTTTAGGGTACTTGTTATCCTTCTATCTGTATATAATTTGTTTTTGCTGTTTTTATGGTATAGTTACTTTTAATCTTAATATATTCTTATATTTGATTAAAAAAAAAGAGCTCTCAATAGAGAGCTCTCAGTGAGATCTAGAGTGAGAAATTAGAGAGAGATGCTCTCCTTCTTTTTTGAAGCTTTCCCCTCGTGTTCTTGGATCTCTTCCACTGTTTGCGTCCTTGTCTCTTAATCTGTAAATCTTGGCACCTCTTGGTTATGGCGAACAAAAAGAAGAAGGCTGGGTCCCGTCTGAAGCAGCAAAAGATGCAAGCTGATTCTCAGCTTATCAATGATTCCACTGTTCTTGCTTTAGCGGCTCCGTCTCCTTCCTGTACTGTTCATGCTACAGTTCCCCCAAATTCAAATTCAAATTCCATCCCGCCTGTTACCTTCACCCCTGTTTGTCCTCATCCTAATCCTCGTCTTCACTCTCCCCCACATGACCCTGGGTCCCCTAGTATCAATCATGTGTTTGTTGAAGATGGTTCAGATGATGTCGACTACGATGATGAGGAAGTTGATTTTGATTCATCTGAAGAGGATTATAAGGGGGCCTCCAAATTCTTCACCACACCAGTGTTCGCAGTGCCTCCTGGTCCTTCTGCCCCTCCTGTGGTCCCACAGCCGGCCCCTGTTCTTCCCCCCTCTCCGGCTCCAGTCTCTCCAGAACTGCCATCTTCTCCAACTCAGGCCATCCCTGTATCACCTGCACAGCCTAGCGGTGTGGAGTCTACCCTGTCAAAAATTGAAGCAGCAGATAAACCCCATCCTCCTTCCTCAACTAATGGTAGATGGCGTGATCTATTTTTCTCTAATAGAAACACATCCATTTGCTCCAAACTCATGCATTTCTCTGGCTATAATGCTATTCCATCTTGTCCATTCTTATAAGAGGACTTAAATCACTCTAGCGATGGTTGGAAACTCTGTGTTGTGGGATATGTGTCTGGTAAATTTCCTGGGTACAGGGCACTTAATAGTATTATTGGGAGCACCTGGAAGTGTCCAGCCTCACTCACCATGCATGAGTCGGGTTGGTTAGTCTACAGATTTGAAAATGAAGAGGATAAACTCTCTGTATTGAGTGGTGGTCCCTATTTAGTTTATGGTCGTCTGTTAATCTTGCACCAAATG
Organism: Populus x sibirica; assembly: GCA_019202695.1. Classification (NCBI taxonomy): domain Eukaryota; kingdom Viridiplantae; phylum Streptophyta; class Magnoliopsida; order Malpighiales; family Salicaceae; genus Populus; species Populus x sibirica. The sequence continues at coordinate 52,739 of JAGMVL010001863.1, forward strand.
ATAGAATACTTTGATTATTCCTGCTCTGTAATGTCTCATGTTCCCGTTTGGGTGAAATTCCCAAACTTGCCTCTCAAATGTTGGACTCCACTTATCCAAACTTGCCAGTGTTCTGGGGAAACCTATACAATGTGATAAACTGACATCCACAAAGGAGAGGCTATCATATGCTCGTGTCTTGGTGGAAGTGGATTTACTTGAGGGCCTACGGTCTTCCATTGACGTAGTGCTGCCTAATGGAAACCCTCTCTGTCAAAAGGTCATCTATGAGACTTTGCCAAAATTCTGTAAAAGCTGCAAAGTGCTTGGGCACTTAACCGGAGCATGCTCCAAAAATCAGGTTGATCCTCGACCAATAGAGAAGAAAGGAACAGCAAAGGAGGCTGCCATTTCCAAAGGCAGTGTTTTCTCTAGACTCAGCTCCCCTGTTGATGTTCCCACAGATCCTCAACCTACCCCCCCTGTTGATGCTCCCACAGGCCCGCAGCACAACCCCTCTGTTGAAGTTCCCACAGACCCTCAGGTTTCTGAGAATCCTCAGGAGGAGCAGCAATGTGACCAAGCCCCAGTTGCGGTAGTTTCAGAAGGTTGGGAAACTGTGAGGAGGAAGAAAAATAGTGCTAAGCAACGTTCTTCTCCAACAAAGGGTTTACCTGCAGAAACTAGTTATGCCCCCACGCAGCCTGTATCTGCCAAAGGGAAGGAAGTTGCAAATTCAGCTAATGCTAATGGCAACAGAAGAAGATACAGAGCTGCAGTGGGTATGCTCACCAGGAGTTCAATGCAAAGAAACTCTACTATGTCATCTGGTAGTGGTGGGGAATCCCCCACCATTCCTCATCAATGAATATCCATTGCTGGAATGTGAGAGGACTCAACAGTCCTCTCAAACAGCATGAGGTAGTAAGCCTCATGAAGAAGAATAAGTTAGATGTTTGTGGACTTGTAGAAACAAAGTTGACATCTTCTGCAGTCTCTTTCATGCACAAACTCCGGTTAAAGAATTGGAAATTTTTGTCAAATGTTGCAGCTGCCAACACTGCACGCATTTTGGTTTTCTGGAATCCCTCCACTGTTAAGGTTGAGCTCAATGATTTTACTGCTCAGGGACTTCACGTCACCATAAGCAGCCTTGTGAACCAGTGTGTTTTTCTTGCAACTTTTGTATATGGGTATAACACTGTTATTGCTCGCAGAGCTCTCTGGGAAGACTTGCAGAAATGGAGCTCAAATTCTCCCTGGATTATTCTGGGCGATTTTAACTCTATCCTATCTCAAGATGATAAACATAATGGAGAGCCTGTATCCTCCTATGAAGTTTCTGATTTTAGATCTTGCTGCTCTGTGCTAGGTCTCTCTGACCTTAACTATACAGGATGCCAATTCACTTGGATAAATGGGAAAATATGGAGCAAAATAGACAGGGTCTTAGTGAATCCCTACTGGTCGGGACTTCAAAGATCAGCTCAAGTGCACTTTAGCAAGGACAATGAACATTTACTGGCTCGGGATAAAAAGCTCCGCTTGGACATTATCAATCTAAAATCAGCAGAGAAAATGTTCTATAGTCAGAAACTGAAATGCAACTTTTTCAAGGACTGTGATAGAGGGACTAGTTTCTTTCATGCCTTGATGAATCACAAGCACAAAAAGAACTATATTACTGCCATATGTCGCAGTAATGGATCCCTTACAACCTCCATGACCGAGGTAGGGGACGCTTTTGTCTGCTTCTACCAACAGCTCCTAGGTACTTCGAGAGCCACTCTTCCCCTGGATGAATCTGTTGTCTCCAGGGGTCCTAGACTTGATGCTACTTTGCAAGCTTCCTTACTAGCAGCTGTTACAAATGATGATATCAAAAGGGCCCTTTTTAGCATTGGTGATGATAAATCCCCGGGACCTGACGGGTACTCCTCTTTCTTTTTGAAGAAATCCTGGGATGTAGTGGGGCAGGACTTATGTGCTGCAGTGCGTGATTTTTTTCAATCAGGGCAGCTTCTAAAGCAGATAAATCACTCTATTATAGAGACTCATGGCCATCTTTTCTTTGCTTGTGCCTGGACCTCCACGTTATGGGGGAAGGTTAAATACTGGTTAAGGCTTACCAGGAACATGGCAAGTCTGACTAGTGCTATTCGAGCTATGAATAACAACAAGAAAGGGCTGCAGTCGAGAATGAAAAGAGTTGGTCTTGCTCTGGCTGTGTATCTAATATGGGAAGAAAGGAACCGAAGAGTCTTTGAGAATGCTGGAAAATCTATTGATGTTCTATTTCGAAAATTTCAGATTCTATTCTATACTGTCCTGTATTTTCATGACAACAATCACTTGGCATACAATGTTGCAGACTGAAGCTTCGGGCAGTACAGTTTTGGTTTTTGCTGGTTTGGTTTTTTGCACTTCATCAGCTAGTCTGGAGGTTTTCTATTTGTATATAATTTTTGTGTATTGGACACCTCTCCATGGATTAGGTTTCTAGAATAACCAATGTTGTTTGATGGTCTCCCTTAGCCTTTGTGTGGGTGTGTTAGTATGTAGCAATTTCTGAAGCTTGGTGGTATATGGTCACTGGGTCCGCTTGGTCTGGAATGGTTCTGGTTACAGGGTTCGGTTATACACATGGCATGCATGGTTTCTGCATGGTTTCTACGTGATATTTAATGAAGACCTGCAGTTTTCTTGGCTGAGCTCCTGGTCTGTTATTGGTTCTTTACCTGGGGGCTGAATGGTGTTTACATGAGCTGAGTCTCTTCATGGTTTCTGCATGGGGTGAGTTGATTCAACGTGGTCCCCTCATCCCTGTGTGCATGAGCTGCTGTCTGCTTCTCTCGGCTGGTGGAAGATGGCTTGTGGCATGGCTCAGCTTGGTATGGTTTGGTCTCTCTTCATGGCCTGCATGGTTTCTGCATGTTTCTCTACGTGATGATCATGTTGTGTTGCAGCTTCTCTTGGCTGGAAGTGAGCAATTTTGGGTTCTCTTTATAATACTATGTGTGGCTGCTATTAGCCTTGGGGTTGTTTTATTAAAGATAATTTCTGGGGAGTTTGTTTCCCTTTTTTTTAGTTTAGGGTATCTGTTACCTTCCTATTCTGTATATATTTTGTTTTGGGTGCTTTTGTGGCCTGGTTACTTTTGATCTTAATATATTCTTATATTTGATCAAAATATATATATATATATATATATATATATATATATATATATATATATATAAATCACTCTAAGCATTGGTGCCGAAATCTGCCCATGTTTCAAATACCAATGACTTCAGGCCCATCTCTTGCTGTAATGTAGTTTACATGATCATTTCAAAAATTCTAGCTGCCCGTCTGGGGCATGCCCTTGCTGGTATCATCAGCCCTATGCAAAACGCTTTCCTGGGGGGTCGTCGCATGGCTGATAATATTAATCTTATACAGGAGCTTCTCAGGCAATATGAAAGGAAGCGAACCTCTCCTAAATGTCTGATAAAAATTGATTTCAGGAAAGCATTTGACTCAGTCCAATGGATATTCTTGCGTCATCTGCTGCTTCTCCTTGGCTTCCCAGATCGGTTTGTGCATCTTGTGATGACTTGTGTTGAAATAGCTTCATACTCAGTGACAATTAATGGGGAGCTCTTTGGGTTTTTCCCTGGCCAATGTGGGGGTGCGGCAAAGGGATCCTCTATCACCATACTTATTCATCACCTGCATGGAATATTTTTCTAGACTACTCAGCTCAGCTCCTCAAAATCCTTCATTCCAGTTTCATCCGAAATGCAAGCCACTTGGTATCTCACATCTCTCTTTTGCTGATGACGTAATCCTGCTTTGTCGTGGGGACAGGGGCACCTTTCCATTTATTTTGGAGGTGTCGGGGACAGTTTGAAGCAAGCCATTTTATTAGGCACTGGATTCTCTGAAGGCACCTTTCCATTCAGGTATCTCGGGGTTCCTTTAAGCCCACACAGGCTTCTAGCAAGTCAGTATTCTCCCCTCCTTCACAAATTGGAAACGGCTATTCAAGGATGGGTAGGTAAACATCTTACCTATGCAGGTAGACTGGAGCTTATCAAGTCAGTTTTACATGGTATGGTGCAATTTTGGGTTAGCATTTTTCCTATGCCGCGTGCTGTTATTAGGCAAATCACTTGTATTTGTCGAAACTTCCTGTGGACTGGAGATTTCTGCCGAAGAGAGTCTGCTCTTGTGGCTTGGAAAACTGTATGTTTGCCGAAAAATGAAGGAGGCCTGGGGCTACTTGATATTCCAGCCTGTAACAACAGTTTTATTGCTAAGCAACTCTGGAACATCCATTTGAAGCAGGATTCCATATGGATTAGATGGTTACATCACTTCTATCTTCACACCCACTCTATCTGGAATGCTCAGAGCCAAAGGACTTCATCCCCATTGTGGAAATGCATCATTCTTCTAAAAGATCAACTCGTCGGGGCCTATGGAGGACATTCACAGGTTATTGATTTGATGACAGACTGGGAACGAAAGGGAGGAGGGTTCACTTCAAATGCTTACGCCTCACTCAGGCCTCAGGGTTCAGCCGTCCCCTGGGAGAAGACAGTTTGGGAGCAATGGTCCCTTCCCAGATACAATTTCATATTATGGCTTGCTATGCTTGGGAAGCTTCGAACTAGAGATCGACTGAGATTCATTCACACCGACACATTCTGTATCTTCTGTAGGCAGGAAGAGGAGAGTCATGAGCATTTGTTCTTTGGCTGCACCTGGACATCCTCCTTGTGGAACAAAACTAAAG
>JAGMVL010001863.1:62500-65584 GCA_019202695.1 Populus x sibirica
TAGTCCCTCTAAGAAGCCGGCGCAGGAGGGTCACCTCCGCATACCTAGTTAGCAAAGCCGAGGTCTTGTTCGTTAACCGAATTAACTGAGACAAATCGCTCCACCAACTAAGAACTACCATGCACCACCACCCATAGAATCAAGAAAGAGCTCTCAGTTGCTGTAAAGTTCTGTTTCGGCTAGCCTCCCTCTATGCTGATGGTGTGGCTTGCTGATGCGTGGCCCCTGGTGTTGGGTCTCTGCTTTGATGTCCTATTCCTGCTGCCTCTTGCTGGAATGGTTTCTTGCTTGGTAGGAATCCATTAGGGTGAGGTTCTCTCCCCAAAGATATGGTCCTCTTGTATGTTGCTATTCTTAGCAGCGGGTTTGCGTTATAGGATGGCCGGTTTGTTGCTTTGGTTTGTCTCCACTGCTACACTATGTGTGGTGGCCGTTTTTGGTTGGATCATATTGGAGGTTCCCCTCTGATGCTGCTGGTTTTGGGGTTCCTAGGAAGCTGCTTGTCTACTAGGATGATTTTCTTGTATTCAAGGGAGCCTGTTCCCGTTGAATTTTGGTTGTACAAGGGAGTCTGTTCCCTTTACTTTCTGTTTCCATAAGCTTGTCTTACTTTGGTTATTCCAGGGACTCTCTTGTTCCCTTAGCTTTACTATTCAGCAAGTGTGCCTTGCTTATAGTTTGTACAAGGGAGTATGTTCCCTTTGTCTTCTCGCTTGGCAAGCTTGTCTTGCTTTTGATTTGGTCAAGGGACTTTTGCTCCCCTTTCCTTGTATTGTCTTGGTCTCCAGCTTCTTTTTGATCTATACAATTCTTACATTTGATCAAAAAAAAAAAAAAAGAAAAAAAGAAAGAGCTCTCAGTAGAGAAGAGAGAGACTAGAGAAAGACGCTCTCCCCAAAGGAGCGTCTCCTCTAATCTGCTCTCCCGGCTTTGACTGAGCTCCTGTCTTCACGTCATCTACTGATGATTTTGGTCTTTTCTTTGGGCATCGTGGCTCCTTTGCTTGGCGCCCAAGATCTTGATTTTGTCCACGACGACGCTTGATTGCGCCATCTGGTTGCGCATACACTGCGAGTATGCTTTGCGTATGTCTTCCCGTCTTCTTGAAGATTCTGGTACTCTCTTCTGGGCATCAATTGCTGAAGCCTAGGATCTATTTTGTTGGGTTGCTTTTGGATTCTCTTTTTCGCTTGGCAGACCTAGTAAGCACGCGACAACTTCCCAAGCACTAATTGGTGGTCTGGCTGTCGTCTTCCCCATTCTTTGGGTTTTCAACACTCAACCGCTCTACGCTGATCATGGGGAAAGTCTGCATTTTGCTTGCCTATGTCTCTCAGCTCAGATCCTAAAGCTAGGGATTTTGGGGATTTTGACGATGCATCCGTGTTTTCTTTATCGTGGTTGGATTGATGGCGTTCTTTGTTGATTCCACACCAGGGTTTCTTCTCCACAGAGCTTCTGGCCATGGTAGGTTCTCTCCTATCTTCCCTCCTCTGTGATGCTTTTTCCCTGGGTTATTTGTGGCATGCTTGGCCTGGCATAGCATGGGGTTTGCTTGTATGCTGCCATGGCCCCGTTTTTTCTATTTGAAAATGTCTTTGCTTGCTGCTATTTGTTGCTGACTTGTTCACACCCTGAGTTGCTGGTTCTGGTTGGTTTGGCTTGAATTTTCCTTGCTGGTAGTGGATGGTTTGTGTCTGCATGTCAAGCTGGTTCAGCCGTGGGTGAGTTATGGGACTTGTCTAGGTGAAGGTTTCTTTGCCAATTGAGGCTCTGTCTGGCTGGGTGAGGGTCTCTCCCTACATTTCAGACTCTAAGCCCCCTTGTTCCATATTGGTTATCTCGCATGTCCCGTTCGCCGCTCTTCTTGGGCTCTTGTGGAGTATGCTTCCACCATGGTTCTCTTTCTGTTGATGCTATGGATTCCATCGTTTGGGTGAGGCTCTCTCCCCACCGCTTGGGCTACATTTGTCGTGCTCTCTCTGCAGCTCTACTAGTATGTTGCTTTTGCTTGAAGGAAATGGGGGGCTCTTTCCTTCTTTAGCTCGCTACTAAGTGGAGAATGCTAGATGGAGACAGTCCTAGTATCAATCAACACCGTGATGCGTGTCCGGCCTGTTGGAGATGATGTGCGGATGGTTCACTATCGCTTGACATAAAGATCGATTGGGTGAGGCTCTCTCCTAATTGCTTTGTGCGGGGCTTTATTCTTGCTCTTTCCTACCCGTATCTATTGGTCCGCCTAGGAATGCCGACTTGCTCGTATTCTTTGGCTACCGCAACCTTGGGTTTATTGAAAGGCCACTTGCGGCGGCTATGTGCCGCTTCTTGGGCTTGGTTTGCTGGACTCCGTCCTTGGTTTGCTATGTTTTGCAAGGGTGCTGATGCAGTGTTCATGCAAAGGATCTCTTGCCCGCTTTGGGGCTTTGTACCCTCCGCTTACACACGAGGCTTTATCCTCATGGTGTTTGGATAGCGTGCTTGTTTGCTCCATCCCGTAGAGTCCGTTCTAGCACCGTTGCTATGTATCTTGTGGCCGTCGGCGGCTTGGATTGCCAAGTGTCACCCTTTGAAGGGTTTCCATGCTTGTTGTGGGGTCCCTTTGGGTCTTAGATGCTACTTGGTTTGTGAATACCAGTTGGCTATGGGACTTGCATGGCTCTTCCGCCTTGCCCCGCCGGGTCTGCCTTTGAAAGTTGTTTCCTTGGCTACTACAAGCTTGGGTCCGGTTGGCGTCCATTAGTTGATGTCTCGGTGGCTTTCTCTCGTAGTAGCCGACTTGCTATGATTCACCGCGCTTCTTCCGGTTTCTTTGTAAAGTTCGTTTCGGCTAGCCTCCCTCTATGCCGATGGTGTGGCTTGCCGATGCGTGGCCCCCGGTGTTGGGTCTCGCTTTGATGTCCTATTCCCGCCGCTCTTCTTGCCGGAATGGTTTCTTGCTTGGTAGGAATCCATTAGGGTGAGGTTCTCTCCCCAAAGATATGGTCCTCTTGCATGTTGCTTGTTCTTAGCAAGGGTTTGCGTTATAGGATGGCCGGTTTGTTGCTTTGGTTTGTCTCCACCGCTACACTATGTGTGGTGGCC
>JAGMVL010001871.1:0-64561 GCA_019202695.1 Populus x sibirica
AAATTTTATAAGAGTTTCTCGGCGTTTTTCTTCTTTGACTAGACGTGGAATCACTACTCGGTGAGGCGGAGGTCTCGTCGCTCCAGACCAGAGTACGGGTTTGAAAAGGCCATAACTTTTGATCCGACCGTTGGATCGCCCTCAAATTTTTAAAAGAGTTTCCGGAAGTTGTTTTCCTTGGAGTAGATGTGGAATCGCTACACGGTGAGGCGGAGATCTCGTCGCTCCAGACCAGAGTTCCGGTTCGAAAAGGCCATAGCTTTTAATCCGACCGTTTGATCGCCATCAAATTTTTTCAGGAGTTTCCGGACGTCGTTTTCCTTGCAGATGTTGTGGAATCGCTACTCGGTGAGGAGGAGGTCTCGTTGCCACAAACTAGAGTAACGGTTCAAAATTTTATAAGAGTTTCTGGACGTTTTTCTTCTTTGACTAGACGTGGAATCACTACTCGGTGAGGCGGAGGTCTCGTCGCTACAGACCAGAATACCGGTTCTAAAGGGCCATAAATATAGATCCGACCGTTGGATCGCCCTCAAAATTTTACAGGAGTTTCCGAACGCTGTTTTGCTTGGAGTAGATGTGGAATCGCTACTCGGTGAGGCGGAGTTCTCGTCGCGAGAGTCTAGAGTAACGGTTCGAAGGTGCCTAAACTTTTAATCCGAACGTTGGATCGCCCTCAGATTTCTACAGGAGTTTCCGGGCACCGTTTTCTTTGGAGTAGATATGGAATCGATACTTGGTGAGGTGGAGGTCTCGTCGCTCGAGAGTAGATTACCGGTTCGAAAGGACCATAACTTTTGATCCGACCGTTGGATCTCTCACAAATTTTAAAGGAGTTTCGAGACTCTGTTTTCCTTGGAGTAGATGTGGAATCGCTACTCGATGAGGCGGAGGTCTCGTCGCTCCAGACTAGAATTCTGGTTCCAAAAGGCCATAACTTTTGATCCGACCGTTGGATCTCCCTTAAATTTTATAGGAGTTTCCGGACTATGTTTTCCTTGGAGTATATGTGGAATCGCTACTCGGTGAGGTGGAGGTCTCGTCGCTCTAGACTAGAATTCAGGTTCGAAAGGGCCATAAATTTTGATCCGACCGTTGGATCTCCCTCAAATTTTTACAGGAGTTTCCGGACTATGTTTTCCTTGGAGTAGATGTGGAATCGCTACACGGTGATGCAGAGGTCTCGTCGATCCAGACTAGAGTACCGGTTAGAAAAGGCCATAACTTTTGATCCGACCGTTTAATCGCCATCAAATTTTTAAAAGAGTTTCCGGACGCGGTTTTTCGTGTAGTAGATGTGGAATTGCTACTCGGTGAGGAGGAGGTCTCGTCGCTCCAGACCAGAAAACCTGTTCGAAAGGGCCATAACTTTATATCCGACCGTTGGATGTCCCTTAAATTTTTAGAGGAGTTTCGGGACACTGTTTTCTTTGCAGGAGATGTGGAATCACTACTCGGTAATGCGGAGGTCTCATCGTTCTAGACTAGCGTACTGGTTTGAAAGGGCCATAACTTTTGATCCGACCGTTGGATCTCACTCAAATTTTTACAGGAGTTTCCGGACGCTGTTTTCCTTTAAGTAGATGTGGAATCGCTACTCGCTGAGGTGCAGGTGTCGTCGCTCCAGGCTAGAGTACCAGTTCGAAAGGGCTATAACATTTGATACGACAGTTGGATCGCCCCTAAATATTTACAGGAGTTTACGGACGCAGTTTTCCTTGGAGTAGATGTGGAATCGCTACTCGGTGTGGTGGAGGTCTCGTCGCTCCAGACCATAGTACCGCTTCAAAAGGGGCATAACTTTTGATCCGACCGTTGGATCTCCCTTAAATTTTTAGAATAGATTGCAAACTTTGTTCTCCTTGGAGCAGATGTGGAATCGTTGCTCGGATTGGCAGAGATATCGTCGCGCCAGACAAGTGTAAAATTTCGAAAGTGCCAAAACTTTTGATCCGACCGTTGGATCTCCCTCAGATTTTTACAGGAGTTTCCTGGACGCTCTTTTCCCTGTAGTAGATGTGGAATTGCTACTCGGTGATGCGGAGATCTCGTCGCGCCAGACGAGAGTACCGGTTCTAAATGGCCATAACTTTTGATCCGACCGTTGGATCTCCCTCAAATTTTTACAGGAGTTTCAGGACACTGTTTTCCTTAGATTAAATGTGCAATCGCTACTCGGTGAGGAGGAGATCTCATCACGCCAGACCGGAGTACTGGTTCGAAAGGGCCATAACTTTTGATCCAACCGTTGGATCTGCCGCAAAATTTTACAGGAGTTTTCAGACGCTGTTTTCCTTGGAGTAGACGTGGAAGCGCTACTCGGTGAGGTAGAGGTGTCGTCGCTCCAGACCAAAGTACCGGTTCGAAAGGGCCATAAATTTTGATCCGACCGTTGGATCTCTCTCAAATTTTTACAAGAGTTTCCGGACGCTGTTTTCCTTGGAGTAGATATGGAATTGCTACTCGGTGAGGTAAAGGTGTCGTCGCTCTAGACCAGAGTACCAGTTCGAAAGGGCCATAACATTGGTCCGACTGTTGGATCTCCCTCAAATTTTTAGTGGAGTTTCCGGACGCTGTTTTCCTTGGAGTAGAGGTGGAATTGCTACTCGGTGAGGTGCAAATCTTGTCGTGCCGGACAAGAGTACCGGTTCGAAAGGGCCATAACTTTTGATCTGACAGTTGGATCTCCCTCAAATCTTTATAGGAGTTACGGACGCAGTTTTCCTTGGAGTAGATGTCGAATCGCTACTCGTTGTGGTGGAGGTCTCGTCGCTCCAAACCATAGTACCGCTTCAAAAGGGGCATAACTTTTGATCCGACCGTTGGATCTCCTCAAATTTTTAGAATAGTTTCTGAACGTTGTTTTCCTTGGAGCAGAAATGGAATCAGCTGCTCAATGAGGCGGAGATCTCGTCGCGCTAGACCAGTGTAACAGTTCGAAAGGGCCAAAACAATTGATGCGACCGTTGGATCTCCCTCAGATTTTTACAGGAGTTTTTGGACGCTGTTTTCTTTGGAGTATACGTGGAAGCGCTATTCGGTGAGGTAGAGGTGTCGTCGATCCAGACGCAGTACCGGTACGAAAGGGCTATAAATTTTATCCTACCGTTGGATCTCCCTCAAATTTTTACAGGAGTTTCCGGACGCTGTTTTTCTTGGAGTAGATATGGAATCGCTACTCGGTGAGGCGGAGATCTCGTCGCGCCAGACGAGAGTACCGGTTCGAAAGGGCCATAACTTTTGTCCGACTGTTGGATTTCCCTCAAATTTTTACAGGAGTTTCCGGACACTATTTTCCTTGGAGTAGATGTCGAATCGCTACTCGGGAGGCGGAGATGTTCTCGCGCCTAACTAGAGTACCGGTTTGAAAGGGCCATAACTTTTAATCCGACCGTTGGACTCCCTCAAATTTTTACAGGAGTTTCCTGACGCTGTTTTACTTGGAGTAGATATGGAATCGCTACTCGGTGAGGTGCAGGTGTCGTCGCTCCAGGCTAGAGTACCGGTTCGAAATGGCTATAACATTTGATACGACCGTTGGATCGCCCCTAAATATTTACAGGAGTTTCCTGACGTTATTTTCCTTGGAGTAGATGTGGAATGGCTACTCGGTGTGGTGGAGGTCTTGTCGCTCCAGACCATAGTACCGCTTTAAAAGGGGCATAACTTTTGATCCGACCGTTGGATCTCCCTCAAATTTTTAGAATAGTTTGCGAACGCTGTTGTCCTTGGATCAGATGTGGAATCGCTGCTCAATGAGGCAGAGATCTCGTCGCGCCAGACCAGTGTAAATGTTCGAAAGTGCCAAAACATTTTATCCGACCGTTGGATCTCCCTCGGATTTTTACAGGAGTTTCCTAGATGCTCTTTTCTTTGGAGTAGATGTGGAATTGCTACTCGGTTAGGTGGAGATCTCGTCGCGCCAAACTAGAGTACCGGTTCGAAAGGGCCATAACTTTTGATCCGACCGTTGGATCTCACTCAAATTTTGATAGGAGATTCCGGACGCTGTTTTCCTTGGAGTTGATGTGGAATCGCTACTCGGTGAGGTGTAGGTGTCATCGCTCCAGGCTAGAGTACCAGTTCGAAACGACTATAACATTTGATACGATCGTTGGATCGCCCCCAAATATTTACAGGAGTTTCCGGACGCTGTTTTCCTTGGAGTATATATGGAATCGCTACTCGGTGTGGTGGAGGTCTCGTCGCTCCAGACCATAGTACCGCTTCAAAAGGGGCATAACTTTTGATCCGACCATTGGATCTCCCTTAAATTTTTAGAATAGTTTGCGAACGCTGTTGTCCTTGGATCAGATGTGGAATCGCTGCTCCGTGAGGCAGAGATCTCGTCACGCCAGACCAGTGTAAAAGTCGAAAGTGCCAAAACATTTTATCCGACCGTTGGATCTCCCTCAGATTTTTACAGGAGTTTCCTGAACACTCTTTTCCTTTAAGTAGATGTGGAATTGCTACTCGGTGAGGTGGAGATCTCGTCGCGCCAGACCAGAGTACCGGTTCGAAAGGGCCATAACTTTTGATCCGACAGTTGGATCTCACTCAAATTTTTACAGGAGTTTCCGGACGCTGTTTTCCTTTGAGTAGATGGGGAATGGCTACTCCGTGAGGCGGAGATCTCGTCGTGCCAAACCACAGTAGCGGATCGAAAGGGCCATAACTTTTGATCCGACCGTTGGATCTCCCTCAAATGTTCACAGGAGTTTACGGACGTTGTTTTCCTTGGAGTAGATGTGGAATTGCTACTCGGTGAGGCGGAGATCTCATCGCGCCAGACCAGACTACCGGTTCGAAAGGGCCATAACTTTTGATCCGACCTTTGGATCTCCCACAAATTTTTACAGGAGTTTCCGGACGCTGTTTTCCATGGAGTAGATGTGGAATGACTACTCGGTGAGGCGGAGATCTCGTCGCGCTAGACCAGAATACCGGTTTGAAAGGGCCATAACTTTTGATCCGACTAGTTGGATCTCACTCAAATTTTTACAAGAGTTTCCGGACGCTGTTTTCCTTTAAGTAGATGTGGAATCGCTACTCGGCGAGGTGCGGGTGTCGTCGCTCCAGGCTAGAGTACCGGTTCGAAAGGGCTATAACATTTGATACGACAGTTGGATCGCCCCTAAATATTTAAACGGGAGTTTACGGACGCGGTTTTCCTTGGAGTAGATGTGGAATCGCTACTCGGTGTGGTGGAGGTCTCGTCGCTTCAGACCATAGTACCGCTTCAAAAGGGGCATAACTTTTGATCCGACCGTTGGATCTCCCTCAAATTTTTACAGGAGTTTCAGGACGCTGTTTTCCTTGGAGTAGATGTGGAATCGCTACTTGGTGAGGCGGAGATGTCGTCGTGCCGGACTAGAGTACCGGTTCGAAAGGGCCATAACTTTTGATCTGACCGTTGGATCTCCCTCAAATTTTTGCAGGAGTTTCCGGACGTTGTTTTCCTTGGAGTAAATGTGGAATCGCTACTCGGTGAGTTGCAGGTGTCGTCGCTCCAGGCAGTACCAGTTCGAAAGGCCTATAACTTTTGATACGACCGTTGGATCGCCCCCAAATATTTACAGGAGTTTACGGACACAGTTTTCCTTGGAGTAGATGTGAAATCGCTACTCGGAGTGGTGGAGGTCTTGTTGCTCCAGACCATAGTACCGCTTCAAAAGGGGCATAACTTTTCATCCGACCGTTGGATCTCCCTCAAGTTTTTACAAGAGTTTCCGGATGCTCACTTCATTGTAGTAGATGTGGAATCGATACTTGGTGTGTTGTGGTCTCGTCGCTCCTGACCAGAGTACTGGTTCGAAAGGGCCATAACTTTTGATACGATTGTTGGATCACCCTCAAATTTTTACAGGAGTTTCCAGACGCAGTTTTCCTTGGAGTATATGTGGAATAGTTACTCGGTGAGGCGGACATCTCGTCGCGCCAGATCAGAGTACCGGTTTGAAAGCGCAATAACTTTTGATCCCACCGTTGGATCTCCCTCAAATTTTTACAGGAGTTTACGGACTCAGTTTTCCTTGGAGTAGATGTCGAAATGCTACTCGGTGTGGGGGATGTCTCTTCACTCGAGACCATAGTACCGCTTCAAAAGGGGCATAACTTTTGATCCGACCATTGGATCTCCTCAAAATTTTAGAATAGTTTGGGAGCACTGTTTTCCTTGGAGCAGATGGGTTATCGCTGCTTGGGGAGGCGGAGGTCACGTCGCGCTAGACCACTGTGAAAGTTTGAAAGTGCCAAAACTTTTGATCCGACCGTTCGATCTCCCTCAGATTTTCACAGGAGTTTCCGGATGCTCTTTTCCTTGTAGTAGATGTTGAATCGCTACTCGGTGAGGTGGGGGTCTCGTCGCTCAAGACCAATGTACCGGTTCGAAAGGGCCATAACTTTTGATCCGACCGTTGGATCGTCTCTAAATTTTTACAGGAGTTTTCGGACGCTGTTTTCCTTGGAGTAGATGTGGAATCGCTACTCGTTGAGGTGGAGGTGTCGTCGCGCCAGACTAGAGTATCGGTTCGAAAGAGCCATAACTTTTGATCCGACCGTTGGATCTCCCTCAAATTTTTACAGGAGTTTCCGGAAGCTGTTTTCCTTGGAGTAAATGTGGAATTGCTACTCGATTAGGCGTGAGGCGGAGGTCTCGTTGCTCGAGACCCGCATACCGGTTCGAAAGGGCCACAACATCTGATCCGATCGTTAGATCACCCTCAAAATTTAAGAAGAGTTTGTGGACGCTGTTTTCCTTGGAATAGATGTGGAATCGCAACTCAGTGAGGCATAGCGCTCAACGCGCCAGACCAGAGTACCCATTCGAAAGGGCTATAACTTTTGATCCGACCGTTGGATCGCGCCCATATTTTTACAGGAGTTTACGGACGCAGTTTTCCTTGGAGTGGATGTGGAATCTCTATTCGATGAGGTAGAGGTCTCGTCCCTCCGGACCAGAGTACAGGTTTGAAAGGGCCATAACTTTTCATCCGACAGTTTGATCGCTATCAGTTTCCGGACACTGTTTTTCATGGAGTATATGTCGAATCGCTACTCTGTAAGGCGGAGCGCTCGACGCGCCAGACCAGATTACGAGTTCGGAAGGGCTATAACTTTTGATCCGACCGTTGGATCGCCTCGAAATTTTTACAGGAGTTTCCGGACATCGGTTTCTTTGGAGTAGATGTGAAATCGCTACTCGGTGAGCTAAAGGTGTCGAACGTTGTTTTCCTTGAAGTAGAAGTGGAATCGCTTCTCAGTGAGGCGGAGGTCTCCTTGCTCCCCACCAGAGTATCGGTTCGAAAGGGCCATAACTTTTGATCCGACCGTTGGATCTCCTTCAAATTTTTACAGAAGTTTCCGGACGCTGTTTTCCTTGGAGTAGATGTGGAATCGCTACTCGGTGAGGTAGAGGTGTCGTCGCTCCAGCCGAAACAGCCCCTAGGGACTCAGAAATCATCAACGAACTCGTCACACGGGTGACCCATGGATTCGACAGCCGAAAACAGCCCCTAGGGACTCGAAATCATCAACGAACTGCTGTCACGAGTGACGCATGGATTTGACAGCCAAAACAGCCCCTAGGGACTCAGAAATCATCAACGAACTACTGTCACGGGTGACGCATGGATTCGACAGCCCCTACGGACATAGAAAGCATCAACCAAACTGGTGTCACGGGTGACGCATGGATTCGACAGCGCAAACAGACCTTAGGGACTCAGAAATCATCAACCAAACTGCTCCCACGAGTGACGTATGGAATAGATAGCCCAAACAGCTTGTAAGAACTTAGAAATAATCAACGAACTGCTGCCACGGGTGACGCATGGATACGACAGCGCAAACAACCACTAGGGACTGATAAATCATCAACGAACTGCCATCACGAGTGACGCATGGATTTGACAGCAGAAATCGCCCCTAGGGAGTCAGAAATCATCAACCAAACTGCTGCGACGGGTGACACATGGATTCGACAGCGCGAACAGACATTAGGGACTCATAAATCATCAACGAATTGCTGTCACGGGAGACGCATAGATTCGACAGCCCCTAGGGCCTCATAAATCATCAAGGAACTGCTGTCATGGGTGACTCATGGATTCGACAGCCCAAACAGACCCTACAACGTCAATAATCATCAATCGAACTGCTATCACACGTGACGCATGGATTCGACAACCCAAACAGCCCCTATGGACTCAGATATCATCAACAAAACTGTTGTCACGGGTGACGCGTGTATTCGACAGCACTCACTGCCCCCAGGGCCTCATAAATCATCAACGAATTGCTGTCAAGAGTGACGCAATGATTAGACAGCCAAAACAGCTCATAATTCATCATGGAACTACTGTCACGGGTGACCCATGGAATCGACATCCCAAACAGCCCGTAGGGACTCAGAAATAATCAACGAAACTGCTGTCACGGATGACGCATGGATACGACAGCGTAAACAACCCATAAGGACTCATAAATCATCAACGAACTGATGTCACGGGTGACGCATGGATTCGATAGCCCCAGCAGCCCCTATGGACTGAGAAATATCAACCAAACGGGTGTCACGGGTGATGCATGGATTCAACAAGTGCAAAACAGACCCTAGGAACTCGAAATCATCAACCAAACTGCTCCCATGGGTGACGCATGGAATCGACAGCACAAACAGCCCGTAAGAACTCATAAATAATCAACGAACTGCTGCCACGGGTGACGCATGGATTCGACAGCGCAAACAGCCACTAGAGACTCATAAATCATCAACGAACTGCTGTCACGGGTGACACATGGATTCGACAGCCAAAACAGCCCCTAGGGACTCGAAATCATCAACCAAACTGGTTTCATGGGTGATGCATGGATTCGACAGCCCAAACAGCCCCTACGAACAAAGAAAGCACCAACCAAGCTGGTGTCACGGGCGACGCATGGATTCAACAAAGCGCAAAACGAGACCTAGGAACTCAAAAATCATCAACCAAACTGCTCCCACGGGTGACGCATGGAATCGACAACACAAACAGCCCCTAAGAACTCATAAATAATCAACGAACTGCTGCCACGGGTGACGCATGGATACGACAGCGCGAATAGCTACTAGGGACTCATAAATCTCCATCAAACTGCTATTACAGGTGACGCATGGATTCGACAGCCGAAACAGCCCCTAGGGACTCAGAAATCATGAACCAAACTAATTTCATGGGTAACGCATGGATTCGACAGCGCAAACAGCCCCTAGGGACTTAGAAATCATCAACCAAACTGCTGTCACGGGTGACCCATGGATTCGACAACGCAAACAGCCCCTAGCGACTCAAAAATCATCAACCAAACTTCTCCCACGGGTGATGAATGGAATCGATATCACAAACAGCTCGTAAGAACTCATAAATAATCAAGGAACTGCTGCCACGAGTGATGCATGGATACAACAGCACAAACAGCCAGTAGGGACTCATAAATCATCAACGAACTGCTGTCACGAGTGACGCATGAATTCGACAACCAAAATAGCCCCTAGGGACTCAGAAATCACCAACCAAACTGGTGTCACGGGTGGCGCATGGATTCGACAGCCCCAACAGCCCCTACGGACATAGAAAGCATCAACCAAACTGGTGTCACGGGTGACGCATGGATTCGACAGCGCAAACAGCCCCTGGCGCCTCAGAAATCATCAAACAAATTGCTCCGACGGATGACGTATGGAATCGACATCACAAACAGCCCGTAAGAACTCATAAATCATCAACAATCTGTTGCCACGGGTGACACATGGATTCGACAGCTAAAACAGCCCCTAGAAATGCCTCATGCATCACGTGCTTTAATTTTTTGGAAAGCACACACAAGCTTCTAAGTTAGGTGGGGAATTAGCGATCTACCCCATGACTATTGGTCAGGGTTCAGATGCGTGAAACACCCAACTCATATCTGAGTGCTTGCTTGGTAATGGTGGGCATATGTGCCTTAACTGTTCCTTGCAACGCCCCCACACAGTCTTTACGAAGATCGTCACTAGGCAGATATAAGACCCTTTTTGAGACTAGATAGTCAACCTACCCTTTGTCTCACTTAATGAATAGAACATATCCTTAGATTGTGTGTTTTACCTTTTGTTTTGCATCAAAGTAAACTCTTCCTGAAGCATCTTGAACTCAAGACTTGTGGTTGACACAATGGTCGTTACCTAGGAAATTTCTGTTGTGGAGCAAAAATCAAAATGCAAGGGTTACGACCATGTGTCAACCATGAAAACGCGAGCTCATCATATAGGAACATACTCATACATTAACATACATGTTGCCAGGTTGAAACATAGGTCCCCCACCCAAGATTTGATACACCTGAAAGATGGAAAATGAAGAAAGAGCTCAATTGGAGGCCCATTATCAAAATGAAATTGAGAGCAGCAAAGATGAAGTAGCTAGACTTACAGATCTGCTTGAACAAGTGCTGAGTTCCAAAAATGGAAAAGGGATTTTTGCACAACCTCCTGTGAAAACACCATCAATCCATGTCCCAGGGACATCTCAAAACTTGGGGGCAGATTCAACGGTAGAACAACATTTTGTGCCTATCGCCCCTATCCCATCAAGTCAAGCTCCCATCACCGTGGATTTAACAGCAGATGGACCCCCTGGCAATAGATCCACTAATTTTATAAACTACAACAAGTTGTCTGCTTTGGAAGAAAGATTAAGAGCAGTTGAGGGTAATGATTGGTTTGATCCCATGCGAGTAGCTGAAGTGTGTTTGGTACCAAACATCATAGTACCAAAGAACTTTAGGATACCAGAGTTCATCAAATACACTGGATTGGAATGTCCAAACACTCACCTTCGATCTTACTGCAATAAAATGGTCGAGGTGATTTATGATGATAGGATGCTGATATATTTTTTCCAAGATAGTCTCACTGGATCTCGCTTCCTGAAATGGTATATGAGACTAGACAATATTAAGATCAAGACATGGAAAGACCCGGTAGACGCCTTCTTGAAGCAATATAATTTTAATCTAGAAATTGCTCCTGACAGAACCATTCTAATGGCTATGAATAAGGAAAACCAAGAGTCTCGTGAGGGCATACGCGCAAAGATGGCGAGATAAGGCAACATATGTTCAACCTCCACCGATAGATACAGAAATGGTGATGTTGTTTGCCAACACCTTTCAATCCCCTTATTATGAGCATTTCATAGGAAGCTCGACTCAACATTTCCATGAAGTTGTGAGGATTGCTTGAAAGAATTGAACAAGTTGTGAAGAGGGGAAAGATTGAAGTTTCTGCCATGAATTCCAGAACAATAATGAAAGATGACTCTGAAGGTGGATGAACAAGAGGCAAGTTGAGTGTGTGAAAGGTGATGTCATTGGCTATATTGTCCCCCGAACATCTTTAGAATGACAAGTGATCGAAAATGCTTGGCAAAACTTATTGCCAGAAAAGCTAATCTAAGAATGGCGATGAATTGTCAATTGTATTTGAATTTTGCTATTTTGCATTTTGTTTTGGGATCACATCTCATCTTTTTTACGAAACATGTCTTTTTATTTGTCTCTTTGTTGTTTCGAAATAACGAGATGTTTCTTTCAAAGTTTATTTTGGAAAATATTTTGATCGAACTCCAACATGCAATTAAGGCTAATCAATCCTGAAAGATTAAATGATATGGGGTGCCCAAACAAATTTTGAGCTCACACATGAAACTGAATCACTCACTATGTAGCTAAGTTTTAGCAGTATGCATAATGACATGTAATGGATTCATTAGTTATGGACTCACGAATCAAGGTTCTTGCAAGTCCAAATCATTACACTGGACGAGGTCAAAATTTATCGGTTCACACCGTCCTTGCTTGAAATGAGAAAAGGCCATCTTTCTTTTATCCTTTCACAATACTCGAAATATATCATTTGCAATCCCATTTTTAGCTTGATAGAATATTTTTTTTAAAAAAAGACCCTGACGTAATTACACCCCACAGTGGGGGCAAATAAGAGATTTTTTTTAGGAAGACAAAAGTGGAATCAATGGTAAAAGAAGTCTTAGAGAAAAAGTCCAACGTTTGAGAGAGACCTAAAAGAAAGAAGACCTAGACTGGGGGCATATTAGAAAACTGTGAGAAAGGCTATGTGAAAGCCATATAAAAAAAACCATGAAAATTGCCTACACTTAAAGGCAGGTCAAAGATAAAAGAAGGAGAATGCCTATTGAGTCTAGGAAAGACAAAAGAAGTTTCACAACAATGTTAAAAGTCGATACCAAAAATAATAATAATAATAATTCTGGGCTACAAACATGACTTTTGACATCCATGATAAAGCTCCTGATGTTATCAGATGATTGAGATTGATTATTCATCAAAGAAAAAGTTGGATTTGCATTATGACCTATGAGAATTCTGATATTTGAGGTTAATAAGGTTATATGTCGCTTTCTCTACAAAGACAACAAGATAAAGAGAAATGATGAATACTTGATGTTGATCCTAGGTTTTTGAAACCCTTAAACACCTTTTGAGCCCGTAAAATTCCTTTCTTTCATAGCCATAAACCATAAGCCTATATTACGAACTTTTAAAAGCCCTTTTCAATCAAATAAGCAATTTGAACCGATAAATGGCGCTCTTAAAGCTTGAAGAGTTTTTTCTATAAGGGTCGTGGCTTTATGGATTAAGCTACTTGTTATTATACATGCTAATAAAATAAGTGCTAAAAAAAACAACCTTTCTTGATAAAGCCTGACTTCTAACTTTAGCATCTTGTTTTTTTGAAATTCACAAAAAGATCATCTCATCACAAACCATCAAAAGATATACCCAAGATCAGAGATTAAAATTGACACAAAGAACCATGAAAAAAGCTATTTTAATCTTTCGATGGGTCAATTTCTGTTTTCAAAATACAAGATAATCAAAGAAATACATGTATGGAATGACGTGTGTTGGCCTTCGACCAAAGAAGTGAATTTCAAAAATACTTTTTTCATTCCAATAATTTGACTTTAAATAGGCATGATCTTTGAAATATCAGAGTTGATTCCCAAACAAGAAAGAGTGTCAAACAAGAATAGCATCGATCGAGTTTGCAAAATCTTTGATAGAAGCGACATCAATACTTCTCGACACTTTTTAAAAAAGTTGAGCAGTCGGGGGCAATACAGTGGACCTTGAAAAGGAAAAACAAGCAGTATTCAAATCAGGTAGGGGGCAATAAAAAATGATTAAACGATGAATTGGTGAACTGAGGACAATGGAGTTCAAAGAAAGATAATTCAGATCATACTAGAGGTAAGTCGATGGCTGATTAGCAATATAATATGAGGACGACACCAGAAAACCTCTTGATGAGTGCTGGTAGGATGCACATGACTAATCAAAGAACGATTCTCGAAAGAATCTAGGAGATGAAATGATTTGTTGAGCTCCTTCATGACGAATCAAGCAACACTATACTTGGGGGGCATTTGTCAAGCTTGATAAACAGTGAAACCAATAATCATCGAAGACAGCCTATGATAGGCGCTGCATTTACAGTGGAGTGGATGGCTAGCACATGAATGGGCCAGTACATGGAAAGAGCAAAGAAGGCTTTTTTATAGCAAACAAAGGCACCCTACGACGATGAAACATCAAAGAGGGGGGGGACCTATATTTCAAATCAGGTAAGGATGCATGCATGTCATCTAACCTCAAAGCATTGCACACATATTTTTTATTCGTTACAGGAAAATCCTAAAAAAAAAGGGTCCAAGCAAGATTGAAAGAAAAAAAAAGAATCATTGAGCGATAATAAAAGAGAATCATTGTTATGACCTTGAAACGGGAAGAAAAATGAGAAGAACCCTATCATTAGGAAATTTTCAAAAAAAAAAGAAAAAGAAGAAGAAGAAAGAAGCAAGTTCAAACCTTGCTAATAAGAATAACACATATTTTAGTTCTGGTTAAAAGGGATCACCAGAAAGGATCTCAGTTTAGCCTAACCACACAAATTTTGGTTCTAGATTGCCAGATGGGATCTCAGGTCGCCCATGAAAATAGACCGTGCGAGTGTGTGGGCCGGTCGCCCCTGAAAATAGACCATGATGAACATGTGTGGGTAGGTCGCCCGTGAAAATAGACCAATGTGAGTGTGAGGGTAGGTTACCCATGAAAATAGATCATGTTGTGTGGGCCAGTCGCCCCTGAAAATAGACCAGGATGAACATGTGTGGGTAGGTAGCCCGTGAAAATAGACCAATGTGAATGTGAGGGGGCAGGTCACCCCGAAAATAGACTGTGTGAGAGTGTGTGGGTTGCCCCTAAAAATAGATCGGGATGAACATGTGTGGGTAGGTAGCCCGTGAAAATAGACCAATGTGAATGTGAGGGCAGGTCACCCCTGAAAATAGACTGTGTGAGTGTGTGGGTCGGTTGCCCCTGAAAATAGATCAGGATGAACATGTGTGGGTAGGTCGCCCCTGAAAATAGAACAGTGTGAGTAAGAGGACAGGTCGCCCATGAAAATAGACCGTGTGAACATGTGGGTCGGTCGCCCCTGAAAATAGACTAGGATGAACATTTGTGGGTAGGTCGCCCGTGAAAATAGACCAATGTGAGTGTGAGGGCAGGTCGCCCATGAAAATAGACTATGTGAGTGTGTGGGCCGGTCGCCCTTGAAAATAGACCAGGATGAACATGTGTGGGTAGGTCGCCCGTGAAAATAGACCAGTGTGAGTGTGAGGGCAGGTCGCCCATGAAAATAGACCATGTGAACATGTGGGGCAGGTCGCCCGTGAAAATAGACTAGTGAGTGTGTGTGGGTAGGTCACCCGTGAAAGTAGACCAATTTTCTTCAAAAATGGGTAGGTCGCCCAAGATAATGAGATCATTTTCATTTTCATTTTCTTTTTTGTTTTCTTTACAAACTTACTGTGCAAGACATTGATGATGTTTTGCTTCGTAAGCATTGTAAAGAGGGGGCATCTGTTGTTATTCATTTTTGGGTTCCCCACAAAAAATGAAAAAAAATACAAAACAAATACATATAAAAAAATATATTCAGAAGGAATTAAAAAAAAATAGGAGTAAGAAAAGGATGCTGGAATTCCCATAAAATAGCTAGGAATTGGTTGAGGAGATTCAAAAATACAAGAATTGAAATTTGACATTATAAGAACCCTGTTGATAAAGAAAATTCAAGTTGAGAAAAAAAAGTCTAAAATCAGATGTTTATGGACTCAATTAAATTTTATCTAAGGTTTAATTGAATTTATGGAGGGTTTGATTGCAAGAAAAATAGATTTTAAAGTCAATTTAGGCTTTTATTGGATGAAATTAAAGTTCTGGGGTCCAATTATTATTTTAAATAGTTGATGTGGCCAAATCAGGGGCTTAATTGCATAGTTATTGAAGTTTGATAGCCAATTAGGAACTTAATTAAAACAATTCGAGACCAAAGACCAAACTAGAAAAGACGCTAACATTAAGGGATCCAATTACAATTTTGTCGGGGATTTGATTACAAACCGCAAAACATTCAATGGCCGAATCAAAAGAAACCCAAGCGGCGCCGTTTCCACCATTTCACCATCTCGCAATGTGGTATTCCGTGATAATAAAGGAAGGAGACGTTGGCGGCTATAATGGAGGCGTTTCCAAATCAAGAAGGGAGCGTATCGCGGTCGACAACCCTCGCCACCGTGATGCACGCGGCTTACCAAAAACATTCTCGTCCTCCGGCTATAAAAGCCAAAAGAAGAACCGAACGCAAGGGGAGAAAAAAAGGGGGAGGAGGAGAGGTTACAGTGAGGAGAAAGGAGGAGGAAAACCAGAACGACAGAAAAAAAAACAGAGATGAGAGGGGGAAAAGAGCAGAGGAGAATCCAGAAGGGGACAAACGAAGAGAAGTGAGAAACAAAAGGCATACCCTCGGTTTCTTCTTCAGTAGCATTTCCAAAGCTTCAGCGACTACTTCACTGTAAACCGAGCATTTCAAAGAGAAAACCAGAGGAAGAAGCTATAGAGGAGAACGAACAGCTGACAGAAGGAAACACTAACAGAAGGAGAACAAACAAACAGAGGAGTTTTTGAGCTAAGGACAGATGACCGAGACAAACGCAGACGAGGAAGACTGAAAAATACAAATCATCACCGCCAACACCCGGTATGTTTTACTTCCTTCCACAGTCTCTGTGATAAAAAGTGTTGCCTGCGTTTTGGGTTAATTGGCAAGAAGGAGATGAACAAAGGCGAAGGTAATTTAATTACCTTCACACTGTTCATGCACGCGTAAATTTTTACGCATGCATGGCATAATTGAGTCCAGCCTAGCCATACAGGTGGGCTAGGTCCAACCCAACCACATGGGCCGGGTTGGGCCCAACTAAAAAAATAAAAAAATTCAAAAAATCCTTTTCAAAAATCTGTGATTTTCTGCAAATATTTTACCGCATTTTGATCAATATTGGTTTGTATTTTTATACTGTAAAGATACAAATCCGGTATTAAACACCTGGTTTTCATAAAAAAAAATGTTTTGTTTTCATGCGTACGGCCAAATCTCTCTAAAAAATATATAATAAAAAAAATCATATTGTATCTTCATATATAAAAAAAAAGTTTTAGCACGTATTTTGGCTTTAATAACCAGTTTATTAAAGTCACGAGAACTGGCCAATATTTCAAAAAATTCCAAAAAAATTATTTTATTTTCTTATAATATCTCGGGGTTACGACCTTATACGTAAGACGTATTCCGGATATTAAATTCTTTTGTCGACGTCAAAATTACCCGATAAGATAAGGATCTCCTTACCGATGAGGACTTTTCTTAAACCATAGACGGACCAACAACTAGAAAACACAACAAGACCTTAGATTTTATCGACAATAAAACAATGCGGCTTACCTTAGGTAGGGCGTATTTGGGGTGCTCATACCTTCCCTTTACGCAACCAGGTCCTCGTCACCGATCCTCCGAGACCGCTTAGGGTTCCTAGTGATCAAAATACTAGGTGGCGACTCCCATTCTATTTTTCCACTAATAAAAGATAAGAATTCCTTGTCTCCCCATATTTGCCATATAAGATAGATTTTGAGGATGGATGTTTTCGCCCGCTACGCCGCACACGTGCGACAAATATCATCAACGCAACTGCTGTCACGGGTGACGCTTGGATTCAACATCGCAAACCGCCCCTAGGACCTCAGAAATAATCAACAATCTGCTGTCCCGGATGACGCATGGATTCGACAGCCCAAACAGCCCCTAAGGACTTAGATATCATCAATGAACTGCTGTCACGGGTGACGCATGGATTCGACAGCCCCAACAGCCCCTAGGGCCTCATAAATCATCAATGAACTGCTGTCACGGGTGACGCATGGATACGACAGCGCGAACAGCCACTAGGGACTCATAAATCATCAACGAACCTGTCACACGGGTGACGCGTGGATTCGACAATGCAAACACCCCTAGGGACTCAAAAATCATCAACCAAACTGGTGTCACGGGTGACTCATGGATTCGACAGCGCAAACAGCTCCTAGCGACTTAGAAATCATCAAACAAACTGCTCCCACAGGTGACACATGGAATCAACAGCACAAATAGCCCGTAAGAACTCATAAATCATCAACAAACTGCTGCCCAAGGTGACCCATGGATTCGACATAAAAGCCCAAGGGACAGGTGATGCATGGATTCGGCTGCCCAAATGCCACTAGGGACTCATAAATCATCAACAAACCGCGGTTCCGGGGTGTGGGTGGTTTCCCACCCCCCCCCACCCCAGGGCCTCATAAATCATCATGGAACTCGTAAATCATACGGGTAACGCATGGATTCGACTCATAAATCATCAAACAGCCCCTAGGTGACTATAGATATCATCAATGAAATCGCAGTCACGGGTGACACATGGAATCGACAGAACAAAGAGCCAGTAAGAACTCAGAAATAATCAACGAACTGCTGCCACGGGTGACGCATGGATACGACAACGTGAAAAGCCACTAGGGACTCATAAATCATCAACGAACTGCTGTCATGGGTGACGCATGGATACGACAACGCAAAAGCCACTAGGGACTCATAAATCATCAACGAAGCTCCCGTGTCACGGGTGACGCATGGATTCGAGAGCCCAAACACCCCCTACGGACTCGAGAAATCATCAACCAACCTTGTGTCACGGGTGACGCATGGATTCGACAGAACAAACAGCCTGTAAGAACTCAGAAATAATCAACGAACTGCTACCATGGGTGACACATGGATACGACAGCTCGAACAGCCACTAGGGACTCATAAATCATCAACGAACTGGTGTCACGAGTGACGCATGGATTCGACAGCCCCAACAGCCCCTAAGGCCTCATAAATCATCAACGAACTGCTGGCACGGGTGACGCATGGATTCAACAGCGCGAATAGCCACTAAGGACTCATAAATCATCAACAAACTGCTGTCACGGGTGACGCATGGATTCGACAGCGCAAACAGCCCCTAGGGACTCATAAATCATCAACCAAACTAGTGTCACGGGTGATGCATGGATTCGACAAAAAATCAAACAGCCCCTAGCGACTCCAAAATCATCAACCAAACTACTCCCACGGGTGACGCATGGAATCGACAGCACAAACAGCCCCTAAGAACTCAGACATAATCAACGAATCGCGTGTCACGGGTGACGCATGGATACGACAGCTTAAAGAGCCACTAGGGACTCATAAATCATCAACGAAGCTGTCATCACGGGTGACTCCTGGATTCGACGAGCCAAACAAAACAGCCCCTAGGGACTCGGAAATCATCAACCAACTGGTGTCAAGGGTGATGCATGGATTCGACAACGCAAACAGCCCCTAGCGACTCCAAAATAATCAATAATGTCTGTCACACGGTGACGCTTGGACTCGATAAAGACAAACAGCCCCTAGGGACTCAGAAATCATCAACCAAACTGCTCCCACGGGTGACGCATGGAATCGATGGCCCAAACAACGACCCGTGAGAACTCGGAAATAATCAACGAACTATCGCCACGGGTGACGCATGGATTCGAAGAGGAAACAAAACCACTATGGACTCATAAATCATCAACCAACGTCTGTCACGGGTGACGCATGGATTCCAGCCAAAACAACCCCTAGGGACTCAAAAATCATCAACCAAACTGGTGTCACGGGTGACGCATGGATTTGACAGCACAAACAGCCCCTAGCGACTCAGAAATCATCAACCAAACTGCTCCCATGGGTGACATATGGAATCGACAGCACAAATAGCCCGTAAGAACTCTGAAATAATCAAAAAACTGCTGTCGCGGGTGACGCATGGATACGACAACGCGAACAGCCCGTAAGAACTCAGAAATAATCAACGGCTCAATGACCACGGGTGACACATGGATACAACAGCGCGAACAGCCACTAAGGACTCATAAATCATCAATGAACTGCTGTCACGGGTGACGCATGGATTCGATAGCCCCAACAGCCCCTACGGCCTCATAAATCATCAACGAACTGCTATCACTGGTGACGCATGGATTCGACAGTCCCAACAGCCCCTAGGGCCTCATAAATCATCAACGAACTACTGCAACGGGTGATGCATGGATTGGACAAGTGTTTGTTGATGAGCAATTTTGACTATTTCAGAGGCAGAACTGGGTTCTCCTCAAACATAGAACTTGTAGCCTCATGTTTTAGCTTTCCAACAACATAAATTTTACTTAAATCAGAGTTCTATAACTCCAGATATAGTTAAAAATCTAAGGAGAGGTCAGAAAGTAACGAGTTCAAACACGGAGGAAAAGAACGGTCAAGTGTTTGTTGATGAGCGATTTTGACTATCTTAAAGGCAGAACTGGGTTCTCCTCAAACATAGAACTTGTAGCCTCATGTCTTAGCTTTCCAACGACATAAATTTCGCTGGAATCGGAGTTTTATAACTCCGGATATAGTTAAAAATTTAAGGAGAGGTCGAGACAAGAATTCAAAAACGGACAGTAACAGTTGGACAGTAACAGTCCAAGTGTTTGTTGATGAGCGATTTTGACTATCTTAGAGGTAGAACTGGGTTCTCCTCAAATCATAGAACTTGTAGCCTCATGTCTTAGCTTTCCAACGACACAAATTTTGCTCATATCGGAGTTCTATAACTCTAGATATAGTTAAAAATCTTAGGAGAGGTCGACAAGAATAGAGTTCAAAAACGGACGAACGAGTCCAAGTGTTTTTTGATGAGCGATTTTGACTATCTTAGAAGCAAAACTGGGTTCTCCTTAAACATAGAACTTGTAGTCTCATCTCTTAGCTTTCCAACGACACAAATTTCGCTTGAATCGAAGTTCTATAACTCCGAGATATAGTTAAAAATCGAGGAGAGGTCAAACGATAACAGTTCAAAAACAGACAGATAAAAGGTTGGACAAGTAAAAGTCCAAGTGTTTGTTGATGAGCGATTTTGACTATCTTAGAGATAGAAATGGGTTCTCCTCAAATCATAGAACTTGTAGCCTCATGTCTTAGCTTTCCAACGACACAAATTTCGCTCGAATCGGAGTTCTATAACTCTAGATATAGTTAAAAATCTGAGAAGAGGTCAGACAGTAACAGTTCAAAAACGAGGCAGTAATAGTTTGGACAGTGACAGTCCGAATATAAAGAAAGGAATGATAACTAGGATTGGACAAAGAACGACAATAATAATGAGTGAAATGAGAAAAACGTAAAGTACTAAGAAATGACTGAAAGAAAGATTTATTGGTTGTTGATATGGTTATTATAAAACATTTCCTTGAGTGAGGAAAATTTATGAGATAAACCTATGATTTGCAGGAGGGACCACAGGCGTGGTGCAACAACAGCAGTAGGGGAGCACGAGTAGAGCTTTTATTGCAGGTAGGTGAATCACACCTTTACCTTCTACGTAAATTCCATGTTTTAATATATATTACTGATGTGAAATGTGAATTACCGAATGTATGAGTACTCAAGGGGAAAGGTTATTTTATGAATTGCTAAGTGATGAAATTATCACTAACAAATAAAATATGAGAACTGTGATTTGAGGCGTAAACTAGCATACATTCAGTGTATGTTAGGATCCTGGGTAAGGGGATCGCCATGTTTTCGGCTAGCATACATTCATTGTATGTTAGGATCCCGGGTAAGGGGATCACCCTGCATCGACTCCTATGGGATGATGATGATGATACTAGTGAAAGGGGTATCGGAAATGGGTTAAAGGAAGATAATCATGTTTGATCTTATAAAGTCTGGAATGGAGGTTAATAGTGAAAGAGGGAACGATTATTAATAGTTTGTATAAGGAAGAGATTCTAATGAAAACCAGAAAGGAGAAGGGAACAAAATATGAATGCATGTTACCCTTTTAAAATTGCTTGATATTCGTGTTGTTATTTTTTATGTGATAGTCACCGTTCAATAATATGTATTTTGTTTCAGGAACATCACATGCACGACAAGATCCTAGCTTATGTTTCCCTTCTTGTAATTTAGGTTATAGGGGGTATACCCTTATATTTTGTAAACATGAAAATGTTTGTATAACTTAATTTGTATAATTAATGTTTAAACTTGATTGAATGAACTTAATCTCTGTAGTTTATGTAACCATCTTTCATGTCTAAGTATTTACTTTTATTTTCATCCATAATGATATTTTGTTATATAATATATATCATGAATATCGTGGATAATAGGTGTGAGAATATTGTGGAAATTGAAACCCAAGACAATTGGGTCGGGATTAAGTTATGAAATGCGAGTTATTAGAAGTGTAAACAGGCTACATATCAATAAACTTGGGACCTTCCGGTATAGGGGGGACTTCGTCGAAATTTCGGTAAATTTTAATATGAAAACCATGAATATATATATATAAAAAAGAAATCGTCAACGAAACCGCTTTCATGGGTGACACATGGATTCGACAGCGCAAACAGCCCCTTTGGCCTCAGAAATCATCAACGAAACTGCTTCCACGGGTGACGCATGGATTCGACAGCGCAAAGAGCCCATGTGGGCTCAGAAATCATCAATGAAAAATGAGTCGCTGTCGTCTCAGAAATCATCAACGAAACTGCTTCCACATGTGACGCAAGGATTCGACGGCACAAACAGCCCCTAAGGACTCAGAAATCATCAACGAAACTCTCCCACGGGTGACACATGGATTCGATAGCACAAACAGCCCCTAGGGACTCAGAAATCATCAAGGAAACTCTCCCACGGGTGACGCATGGGTTCGACAGCACAAACAGCCCCTACAGACTCAGAAATCATAAACAAACTGCTTCCACGGGTGATGCTTGGATTCGACAGCGCAACAGCCCCTAGGGACTCAGAAATCATCAACAAAACTGCTTCCACGGGTGACGCATGGATTGCTTCCACGGCTGACGCATGGATTGGACAGCACAAATAGCCCCTAGGGTCTTAGAAATCATTAACGAAACTACTTCCACGGTTGACGCATGCATTGCTTCCACGGTTGACGCATGCATTGCTTCCACGGCTGACGCATGGATTCGACAGCATAAATAGCCCCTAGGGACTCAGAAATCATCAACCAAACTGCTTCCACGGGTAACTCATGGATTCGACAGCGCAAACAGCCCTAGGGACACAGAAATCATCAACGAAACTCTTTCACGGGTGACTCATGGATTCGACAATGCAAAGAGCCCATGTGGGCTCAGAAATAATCAATGAAAACTGAGTCGCTACCGACTCAGAAATCATCAACCAACCTGCTTCCAAGGGTGACGCGTGGATTCGAAAACGCAAACAGCCCCTTGGGACTCTAAAATCATCAACGAAACGGCTTCCACGTGTGACGAATTGATTCGACAGCGCCAACACCCCCTTTGGCCTTAGAAATAATCAATGAAAACTGAGTCACTACCGTCTCAATAATAATCAACAAAACTCCTACCACGGGTGACGCATGGATTCGACAGCACAAACAGCCCCTATGGCCTTAGAAATCATTAACCAAACTGCTGCCACGGGTGACGCTTGGATTCGAAAGCACAAACAACCCCCTCTAGCCTCAGAAATCATCAACGAAACTGCTTTAACGGGTGACGAATGGATTCGGCAACGTAAAAAGCCCATTGGGGCTCAGGAATTATTAACAAAAACTGAGTCGCTCCGTCTCACAAATCATCAACAAAACTGCTTCCACAGGTGTCGCATGGATTCGACAGCTCAAACAGCCCTTTGTGGCCTCAGAAATCATAAACGAAACTGCTCCCATAGGTAACTTATGGATTTGAAAGCACAAACAACCCCTAAGGACTTAGAAATCATCAACAAAATACTTCCACGGGTGATGCATGGATTCCACAGCGTAAAGAGCCCCTGCATACTCTGAAATCATCAACAAAACTGCTTCCACAGGTGACGCATGGATTCGACAGCGCAAAGAGCACATGCGGGCTCAGAAATTATCAACGAAAACTGAGTCGCTGCCGTCTCAGAAATCATCAACAAAACTGCTTCCACAGGTGACGCATGGATTTGACAACGCAAACAGCCCCTGCAGCCTTAACAATCAATGACAAAATTGTTTCCACCGGTGACACATGGATTGGACAGTGCAAATAGCCCTGAGTGACTAAAATATCATCAACAAACTGCTCCCATGGGTGACACATGGATTGGACAGCACAAACAGCCCCTAGGGACTTAGAAATCATCAACAAACTACTTCCACGAGTGATGCATGGATTCGACAGCGCAAACACCCTCTAGGGACTCAGAAATCATCAACGAAACTACTTCCACGGGTGACGCATGGATTGGACAGTGCAAACAGCCCCTAGGGACTCAGAAATCATCAACGAAACTGCTCCCATAGGTGACGCATGGATTCGAAAGCGCAAACAGCCCCTAAGGACTCAAAAATCATCAACAAAATACTTTCACGGGTGAGGCATGGATTCGAGAGCGCAAACAGCCCCTAAGGACCCAGAAATCATCAACGAAACTGCTTCCACGAGTGACGCATGGATTCTACAGCTCAAACAGTCCCTGTGGCCTCAGAAATCATCAACAAACTTCTTCCACGGGTGATGCATGGATTCGACAGCGCAAACAGCACTTGTGGACTCATAAATCAACGAAACTGCTTCCACGGGTGATGCATGTATTCGACAGCGCAAAGAGCCCATTGGGGACCAAAAATCATCAACAAAAATTGAGTCGCTACCATCTAAGAAATCAACAAAACTGTTTCCACTGGTGACGCATGGATTCGACATCGCAAACAACCCCTATGGACTCAGAAATCATCAACCAAACTGCTCCCACGGGTGACACATGGATTCGACAGGCCAAACAGCCCTTAGGGACTCAGAAATCATCAATGAAACTGCTTCCACTGGTGGCGCAAGGATTCGACAGCGCAAAGAGCACATTCAGGCTCAGAAATCAGCGAAAACTGAGTAGCTGCCGTCTCATAAATCATCAATGAAACTGCTTCCACGGGTGACGCATAGATTCCAAACCACAAACAGCCCCTGGGCCTCACAAATCATCAACAAAACTACTTCCATGGTTGAGGCATGGTGATACAACCATATTATTCGATAGTTTCACCCACATTTAACTAGTGTTTAGCCTATGTTATATATATAAAATGCCTTGATATTCCTTATTTTATATTTTGAAGGCACTTTTGGATGAAAGATGCAAAAATGAGTAAATTGGAGGTAATTGGCAGATTTGATGTTCAGTCAATGTTTTGTGCAAGAGCGTGAGTTCTAGAGATCGAAATGAAGTGATTCCAGTGGCACTAAAAAGCTAACATCCATACCTTTCTAGAAATGTAATGCAAGAAGAATAAAAAGAGAAAGATCATGGAAATCACATCCTACAAAGTCAAATCTCGCATTCTGCCAGTGTTGACCTTTGGCCATTCAAAATTTAATATCTGGAGCTAAAGAAGTCGAATTGATGCAAACTCAATTTTCGTGGATTCCTGACTTAAAGACCTATCAACGCTCCAAATGTCAGCCAAAAATGATGTCATATGAGGGAGATATGATTTTTCAAAGATGACAAATGAATTCTGCCAGCAAACAGGTTTCGTGAAGAAACAAGTCCAAATTACATTCCGAAGCATCTAAACCGACATCCAAGTTTTTATATCAGCAATTTAGCTCCTCTAAGTCGAGCTTGAAGATTTCATACAAGGCTATTTCTCCTTTTAGGAAAAATAGTTATTGAAGTACTTAAATGTAAACGCCAACTCAAGGAAGGACTATTTTGTAAAATAGAGACTAGGGTTTCTTAGCATATAAAAAGAAAGAGAGAAGGAGGGGGACCAAGCCAGAAAAGAGGGAGAGCGAGGAAGGAGGGCAGGCGG
Organism: Populus x sibirica; assembly: GCA_019202695.1. Classification (NCBI taxonomy): domain Eukaryota; kingdom Viridiplantae; phylum Streptophyta; class Magnoliopsida; order Malpighiales; family Salicaceae; genus Populus; species Populus x sibirica. Next base: position 25,413 of record JAGMVL010001871.1, read on the forward strand.
CCAGAGAGAATAAACACAAATTCTCTCCTCTACAAACCTAAAAATCATGCTCTTTTCATTCTTTAGAAGTAGTTGTTCAATAGTTATGCAAAGCTAAGCTCTTTTCTTGGTTGCAAGGACACAACAAACCTTCGGATTTCAAGAACCGTGAGATTTATTCTTCCTTTTATTTTCGGTTTATGTTATGAATGAGTATGATTGTTTTCCTATGCATATTTCCTATGATTGTTGTTGATGATTGCTAGAGCGGACTCTAAGTTATTGTTGTGAACAATCTATTGCTAAGTTTAATATCAAAACCGGAGTTGTGATATATGAACTTGTGAAGCAACTAAGCTTGATAATTGTGGCGGAACTACGTTATTGAACTTAGAGAGAACATTTGAACAAAGTGACACAAGCGCTATGGACAGCTTGTATGTTAATCTTGATAAAATTATCTAGTTCTTAAAGCTACCATTAAATTGAATCATTAGTGCGGACACTTTGATTGTTTGTTGGTTAGGATTAGTTATACGGCGGATCCGTTAATTAATCAACGTTAAGAAAAGATAAAATTTCGGAACATAAAGCGCAATTTTCGTTTCAAGGATCGGTTCTAATTTCCGTTGGTGGATGTGTGCTTGCGACCAAGGTTCGTTTTCTTGATAAGTTTCGGTTTTAATTGATTTTGTTTGCTAGTTTAATTGCTGCCATAGTTTAGATAATCACAAACCAAATCCCCCCAATTACATAACGTACAACATAAAAATCTGACTTGAAACTTCCTCGTGGGATCGACCCCTTGCTTGCTCTATACTATCTTGTGTGTTGTGTTTGAGCTAGGGTAATTAATTTGTGCGACCGCGACATCGCAACACATGGATTCGACAGCGCAAAGAGCACATGCAGGCTCAGAAATTATCAACGAAAACTGAGTCACTGCCATCTCAGAAATCATCAACAAAATTGCTTCTATAGGTGACGCATGGATTCGACAGCGCAAACAACCCCTGTGGCCTCAGAAATCATAAACGAAACTGCTCCCATGGGTGACTTATGGATTTGAAAGCACAAACAGCCCCTAAGGACTTAGAAATCATCAACAAAATACTTCCACGGGTGAGGCTTGGATTCAAGAGCGCAAACAGCCCCTAGGGACTCAGAAATCATCAACGAAACTGCTTCTACGGGTGACACATGGATTCGACAGCGCAAACAGTCACTGTGGCCTCATAAATCATCAACGAAACTGCTTCCACGGGTGACGCATGGATTCGACAGCGCAAACAGTCACTGTGGCCTCAGAAATCATCAACGAAACTGCTTCCACGGGTGATGCATGAATTCGACAGCGCAAACAGCCCCTAGGGACTCAAAAATCATCAACGAAAATTGAGTCGCTTCTACAAATCATCAACAAAACTACTACCACAGGTGTCCCATGGATTCGACAGCTCAAACAGCCCCTGTGGCCTCAAAAATCATAAACGAAACTGCTCTCATGGGTGAATTATGGATTTGAAAGCACAAACAGCCCCTAAGGACTCATAAATCATCAACAAAATACTTCCACGGGTGAGGCATGGGTTCGAGAGCGGAAACGTCCCCTAGGGACTCGAAATCATCAACGAACCGCTTTCACGGGTGACGCATGGATTCTACGGCTCAAACAGTCACTGTGGCCTCAGAAATCATCAACGAAACTGCTTCCATGGGTGACGCATGGATTCGACAGCGCAAAAACAGTCCCTGTGGCCTCAGAAATCATCAACAAACTGCTTCCACGGGTGATGCATGTATTCGAGCGCAAAGAGCCCATTGGGGACCAAAAATCATCAACAAAAAGCGAGTCGCTACCGTCTAAGAAATCAACAAAACTGTTTCCACTGGTGACGCATGGATTCGACATCGCAAACAACCCCTAGGGACTTGGAAATCATCAAAGAAACTGCTCCCACGGGTGACACATGGATTCAACAGCCCAAACAGCCCTTAGGGACTCAGAAATCATCAATGAAACTGCTTCCACTGGTGGCGCAAGGATTCGACGAGCGCAAAGAGCACATTCGAGCTCTAAATCAGCGAAAATCGAGTCACCGTCTCATAAATCATCAACGAAACGCTTCCCACGGGTGACGCATAGATTCCAAACCACAAACGACCCCGGGCCTCACAAATCATCAACAAAACTACTTCCATGGGTGAGGCATGGATTCGACAGCGCAAAGAGCACATGCAGGCTCAGAAATTATCAACGAAAACTGAGTCACTGCCATCTCAGAAATCATCAACAAAACTGTTTCTATAGGTGACGCATGGATTCGACAGCGCAAACAGTCACTGTGGCCTCATAAATCATCAACGAAACTGCTTCCACGGGTGACGCGTGGATTCGACAAAGCAAAACATCCACCGTGGCCTCGGAAATCATCAACGAAACCGCTTCCACGGGTGATGCATGAATTCGACAGCGCAAACAGCCCCTAGGGACTCAAAAATCATCAACGAAAATTGAGTCGCTTCTACAAATCATCAACAAAACTACTACCACAGGTGTCCCATGGATTCGACGGACTCAAACAAACTTCGTGGCCTCAAAAATCATAAACGAAATCGCTCTCATGGGTGAATTATGGATTTGAAAGCACAAACAGCCCCTAAGGACTCATAAATCATCAACAAAATACTTCCACGAGTGAGGCATGGGTTCGAGAGCGGAAATAGCCCCTAGGGACTCAGAAATCATCAACGAAACTGCTTTCACGGGTGACGCATGGATTCTACAGCTCAAACAGTCACTGTGGCCTCAGAAATCATCAACGAAAGTGCTTCCACGGGTGACGCATGGATTCGACAGCGCAAACAGTCCCTGTGGCCTCAGAAATCATCAACAAACTGCTTCCACGGGTGATGCATGGATTCGACAGCGCAAACAACACCTACGGACTCTTAAATCATCAACAAAACTGCTTCCACGGGTGACACATGTATTCGACAGCGCAAAGAGCCCATTTGGGATAAAAAAATCATCAACGAAAACTGAGTCGCTGCCGTCTGAGAAATCAACAAAACTGCTTCCACTGGTGACACATGGATTCGACATCGCAAACATCCCCTATGGACTCAGAAATCATCAAAGAAACTGGTCCCACGAGTGACGCATGGATTCGACAGCCCAAACAGCCATTAGGGACTTAGAAATCATCAAAGAAACTGCTCCCACGGGTGACGCATGGATTCGACAGGCCAAACAGCCCTTAAGGACTCAAAAATCATCAACGAACTTGCTTCCACTGGTGACGCATGGATTCGACAGCGCAAATAGTCCCTGTGGCCTCAGAAATCATTAACAAACTGCTTCCACGGGTGAGGCATGGATTCGACAGCGCAAATAGCACCTACGGACTCATAAATCATCAACGAAACTGCTTCCATGGGTGACACATGTATTCGACAGCCCAAAGAGCCCATTGGGGCTCAAAAATCATCAATGAAAACTGAGTCGCTGCCATCAAAGAAATCAACAAAACTGCCCTTTTGTTTCAAGGATCGGTTCTAATTTATGTTGGTGGATGTGTGCTTGCGACCAAGGTTTGTTTTCTTGATAAATTTTGATTTCAATTGATTTGTTTGCTAGTTTAATTTCTTCCATAGTTTAGATCATCACAAATCAAAACCCTCCAATTGCATAACGTATAGCATAAAAATCTGAACTAAATCTTCCTCGTGGGATCGACCCCTTGCTTGCTCTTTACTATCTTGTGTGTTGTGTTTTAAGCTAGAGTAATTAATTTGTGCGACTGCGACATGATTCGTTATAAGCATTTTAGAGCAAAAAGAACAGCCCATAAGATACTTGAAAGTGGTTTCTATTGGCCTTCTATTTTTAAAAATGCATATCACTTCTGCAAATCATGTGAGAAACGCTAAAGAACAGGTAGTATCAATCATAAGAATCAAATGCTTATAACGAATATTCTTGTAAGTGAAATTTTTTATGTTTGGGGTATTGATTTTATGGGTCCATTTCCTTCTTCTTTTGGCAATCTTTATATCATTCTTGTTGTTGATTATGTGTCCAAGTGGATTGCGGCGAAAGCCACATGAACTAACGATGCTAAGGTTGTTTTAGATTTTGTCAGGACTCACATATTTGACAGGTTTGGAATCCCTAAAGCTATCATTAGTGATCGTGGCTCTTATTTTTGCAATAGTTCAATGAAAGCATTGTTACGCAAATATCATGTGACGTACTGGACTTCAATAGCTTACCGCCCTCAAACGAATGGCCAAGCTAAAATTTCAAATCGAGAAATCAAGTCTATTTTGGAGAAGATAGTGCAACCTAACCGGCGAGATTGGAGTCTACGACTTGGTGATGCACTTTGGGCTTATCGGATCGCTTACAAATCACCTATAGGAATGTCACCTTATAGGATGATTTATGGAAAAGCATGTCATCTACCGGTGGAGCTTGAACCACGCCTTTTTGGGCCATTAAAAAATATAACATGGATTATGATCTTCTTTGGGATTGCAAGAAAGTTGCAATTGCAAGAGTTGGAAGAGATTCGAAATGATGCTTACGAGAATGCAAGGATTTACAAAGAAAAGACTAAGAGTCTCCATGACCGAATGATTACAAGAAAAGAGTTTAATGTTGGAGACAAAGTCCTTCTTTATCATTCGCGTTTGAAACTTTTTCCTGGAAAGTTACGCTCTTGTTGGATTGGATCATTTGTTGTTTCTAATGTTTTTCCTTATGGTGCAGTTGAAATTACAAGTTTAAAAACCAACAAAGTACTCAAGGTCAATGGGCATCGCTTGAAACCTTTCTATGAAGGTTGGACAATAGAACTCACCGCTTCTGTGGAGTTAGCTAAACCAATCTATGAAGAATGAGCATGCAATATGTTGAGCCAATTACATAAAACAAAAGCGCTTTACTGGGAGGCAACCCAGCACAAAAAGAAAAAAAAACAGAATTGCTTTCTTTTTCCCTTATCTTTTAATTTTCGCATTTTACTTTATTTTTGTCATTCTCCTATATTCCTTTTCTTTTATTTCAACATTGAGGACAATGTTGTGTTTTAAGTGTGGGGGTATTGGGAGAATGTTGGTTTTCTAATTTTGGTTTTCTTTGTTATTTTTCCAAAAAAAATAAAAATAAATTATGTTTGATCTTTTGAACTCCCTTTGGTTTTTGAGAATATGAGTATTATGTATGAGAATTAGTTGAGATAGATGAAGATATAAATCAAATGAATGACTGTGCATGCAAGTTTTAATGTTTAATTGGTTTAGGGATTGACTTTGAGAATATGCCATGTTGACTTTATAGTGTTATACTAATGCAAGCTTTTGAGCCTTCAACATTATATTCTTTGATTGTGCATTCTTTCAATGATATGTATCTCTAGAACTTGCTTCATATCTTGTTGAGATTACATTCGCATTACATATATACATGAAGATGATAAAGGCATTAGAAATTTTAACCACTTGAGCCAAAAAGCCAACCTAAAGCAAATTATTCTTAGTAAATCCCTTTTGAGCTTGTTTATCTTTTCTTTGCTTTATCCATGTATAAGCCTTAACTTTATATATGTTTTCCTTTTCCCCTGGCCAAGGATTAGTAGAGCATATACTTGTGATATTTCATAGAATTATGGTTGGATATTATGAGAAAAGAAAGAAGAAGTGATGCTTGATGAAAAGATGGGAAAAGTTGCCAAAGGTTAAAAAGAAAAAGAAAAAGAAAAGAAAAGAAAAGAAAAAAAAAAGTGTTCCTTTATGTTCTTAAGATTTTACGTTGAAAAAGCTTGAAATCAAAAAAAGTTAAGCATTAATGATTAAAGATGAAAAATTTATGTGCTTTGATGGAATATCTTGTTTGAAAAATCAATTTTCAGAATGCTTTACTTTCTTTGGTTTGAACCTTTTCTTTTACTCTCTTTTACCTCACCTTAACCTTAGCCCCGTTACAACCAGAAAATAAAACATTTTTATTCATGCATTGTTTGTAATATGTTAGTAATGGAGATGAGATTGAAGAGCAAGCTTATGGTAGAACATATTCATTGATTGAATTTGAGAGATTTAAACACATAAGCCTTAAACACGTGAGTGTTGGAGTGTATATTAATGAGAGGACCTATCACTTTGGCATGGCATAGATTTCATTTAAATCCTAACGATTAATTGAGTTTTGAAGTTTCCATGTAGATAAATTCATGAGAATTTATATCTTTATCCTTCTTGATTGTATTCTTGTTTATAATGCATAAATTCTTTGACATTTTATGGGGGATTAAGAGGTTGATCATAGTTATTTTCTATTTGATTTTATTTATCCTTTCTCGAGGATGAGGATGAGCAAGAGCTAAGTGTGGGGGTATTTGATGCAACCATATTATTCGATAGTTTCATCCACATTTAACTAATGTTTTGCCTATGTTATATCTATAAAATACCTTGAAATTCTTTGTTTTATGTTTTGAAGGTACTTTTGGATGAAAGATGCAAAAAGGAGTAAATTGGAGGTAACTGACAGATTTGATGTTCAGTTGATATTTTGTGCAGAGCGTGAGTTCTAGAGGTTGAAATGAAGTGATTCTAGTGGCACTAAAAAGCTAACATCCATACCTTTCTAGACATCTAAGGTAAGAAAATAAAATAAGGAAGATCATGGAAATCGCAGCTTTCAAAGTCAAATCTCACAATCTACCAATGTTGACCTTCGGCCATTCCGACTTGAATATCTGAAGCTATAGAAGTCCAATTGATGCAAACTCAATTTTTTTGGATTCCTGACTAACATTAATATAAACGCTCAAAATTTCAGCCAAAAAAAATGTCATATGAGGGGAGATATGATTTTCCAAAGATGACAGCTAAATTTTGCTAGCAAACAGGTTTCGTGAAGGAACATGTCCAAATTACGTTTTGAAGCATCTAAACCGGCGTCCAAGTTTTTATTTCAGCAATTTAGCTCCTCTAAGTCAAAGCTTGAAGATTTAATGGAAGGCTATTTTTCCTTTTGAGGAAAATAATTATTGAAGTACTTAAATGTAAACTGTCAACTTAAGGGAGGACTATTTTGTAAAATAGGGACTAGGGTTTCTTAACATATAAAAAGAAAGAGAGAAGGGAAAGAGGGCAGAAAGGGGCAGCAACCAAAAGTGAAGAAACATAAACTCTCCTCTTTACAAACCAGAAATAATGCTTTCTTCTATCTTTAAGAGTAGTTGTTCCATAGATATGCAAGGCTAAGCTCGTTTTCTTGGTTGCAAGGACACAACAAACCTTCGGATTTCAAGAACCGTGAGATTTATTCTTCCTTTTATTTTTAGTTTATATTATGAATGAGTATGATTGTTTTCCTATGCATATTTTCTATGATTGTTGTTGATAATTGCTAGAGCGAACTCTAAGTTATTATTGTGAATAATCTATTGCTAACTTTGATATCAAAACTGGAGTTGTGATATATGAACTTGTGAAGCAACTAAGCTTGATAATTGTGGCGGAACTACGTTATTAAACTTAGGGAGAACACTCAAACAAAGGAACACAAGTTGCAAACTGACTTGGTTGTCAAGAGATCAATCAATTTATCTAGTTCTTAGGGGTTGCCATTGAACTAAATCATTAATGCGAACATTGTGATTGTTTGTTGGTTAGGGTTAGTTATACGGCGGATCCGTTAATTAACCAATGTTAAGAAAAGATAAAAATTCGGAATATAAATTGAAGTTTCGTTTCAAGGATTGGTTCTAATTTTCGTTGGTGGATGTGTGCTTGCGACCAAGGTTTGTTTTCTTGATAAATTTCGATTTCAATTGATTTGTTTGCTAGTTTAATTTCTTCCATAGTTTAGATCATCACAAATCAAAACCCCCCCAATTGCATAACGTATAGCATAAAAATGTGAACTAAATCTTCCTCGTGGGATCGACCCCCTTGCTTACTCTATACTATCTTGTGTGTTGTGTTTTAAGCTAGGGTAATTAATTTGTACGACCGCGACATTGCAATAATGACGCATGGATTCGACATCGCAAACAGTCCCTAAGGATTCAAAAATCATCAATGAAACTGCTCCCACGGGTGACGCATGGATTCGACAGCCCAAACAGCCCTTAGGGACTCAGAAATCATCAACGAAACTGCTTCCACTGGTGACGCATGGATTCGACAGCGCAAAGAGCACATGCGGGCTCAGAAATTATCAACGAAAACTGAGTCGCTGTCGTCTCATAAATCATCAACGAAACTGCTTCCACGGGTGACGCATGGATTCCAAAGCACAAACAACCCCTGGGCCTCACAAATCATCAACAAAACTGCTTCCACGGGTGACTCATGGATTCGACAGCGCAAACAGCCCTAGAGACTCAGAAATCATCAACGAAATTGCTTTCACGGGTGACACATGGATTCGACAACGCATAGAGCCCATGTTGGCTCAGAAATAATCAACGAAAACTGAGTCGTTGTCGTCTCAGAAATCATCAACCAACCTGCTTCCACGGGTGACGCATGGATTCGACAGCGCGTACAGGCCCTACGGACTCTGAAATCATCAACGAAATGGCTTCCACGAGTGAAGAATTGATTCGACAGCGCCAACAACCCCTAGGGATTTGAGGATGTCTTTCCGAATGACATTCCTAGTGGTTTGCCGCCAATTAGAGGTATTGAGCATCAAATTGACTTTGTTCCAGGAGCATCTATACCAAATAGGCCGGCTTATAGGAGCAATCCTAAAGAGACTAAGGAGTTGATATCGAAATGATACATTCAAGAGAGCATGAGTCCTTGTGCAGTTCCCGTGCTTCTTGTTCCAAAAAAGGACAAAACTTGGCGAATTTGTGTGGATTGTCGAGCTATCAATAACATCACTATAAAGTATTGACATCCATTCCTAGATTAGATGATATGTTGGATGAATTACATGGTTCTAAATTGTTTTCAAAAATTGATTTGAAAAGTGGTTACCGTCAAATTAGGATGAAAGAAGGGGATGAATGGAAAATTGCTTTTAAAACTAAATATGGTTTGTATGTGTGGTTGGTTATGCCTTTTGGACTTAATAATGCTCCTAGTACTTTAATGAGAAACTCAATGGTGCAACTCTTAACTATCCCACTTATGATAAAGAGTTGTATGCAGTAGTGAGGGCTTTGGAGACTTGGTAACATTATCTGTGGCCCCGGGAGTTTGTCATACATACTAATCACCAATCATTGAAACATTTGAAGGGTCAATGTAAGTTAAGTAGGAGACATGCTAACTGGGTTGACTTTATTGAAACTTTTCCATATGTGATTAAATACAAGCAAGGTCAGGAAAATGTGGTCGCTGATGCCTTGTTGCGAAGTATGTTCTTCTTAATACTCTTAATACTACATTGCTAGGATTTGAGTATATTAAGGAGTTGTATCTTGATGATCATGATTTCGATTCTATATATGACACATGCAAGGTTTCGGCCAAGGATAAATATTTTAGGCATGATGGATTTTTATTTAAGAAAAATAAATTGTGTGCCTAATTGTTCTTTACGTGAATTGCTTGTGAGGGAAGCACATGGGGGAGGTTTAATGGGGCATTTTGGTATTACTAAAACTTTGGAGGTTCTGCATGAGCACTATTATTGGCATAATATGAAATGAGATGTGCAAAGAATATGTGATAGGTGCATAACATGTAGACAAGTTAAGTCTAGAGTAATGCCCCATGGACTATACACACCTTGGCCTGTTCCTAAGGAACCTTGGGTTGATATTTCTATGGATTTCATTTTGGGTCTACCTAGGTCTAGGAAAGGGAGATATTCTACATTTATTGTTGTGGATAGATTTTCTAAGATGACACATTTCATTGCTTGCCATAAACCGATGATGCAACAAATATAGCTGACATATTCTTTAGAGAGGTCATTCAGCTACATGATTTTCCTAGCAACATTGTATCCGATCAAGACATTAAGTTTTTGAGTTACTTTTGGAAGTTTTTGTGGGGTAAGTTAGGAACTAAACTTTTATATTCTACTACTTGTCATCCACAAACAGATGGCCAAACTGAAGTTGTTAACCGAACTTTGATTCAATTGTTAAGGGCTATCATTCAAAACAATCTTAAAAATTAGGAAGATTGTTTGCCATTCACTGAATTTGCATATAATCGCAGTGTGCATTCTATTACTGATTATTCCCCATTTAAGATTGTGTATGGTTTTAACCCTTTGACACCATTAGATTTGATTCCTTGTTGATGAAAGGGTTAGTCTTGATGGTAATCAAAAGATTCGGCAAAGATTAAAAACAAGAATGAACAATATGCAAACAAAGCCAATAGGGGATGAAAATTGGTGAGATTTGAACCAGGTGATTGGGTTTGGGTGAATATGAGGAAGGAAGGTTTTCTGATCAAAGAAGATCAAAGTTGATGCCTCGAGGAGATGGTCCTTATCAGATCATAGAAAGGATTAATGATAATGCTTACAAAGTGGATCTACCAGGTGAGTATGGTGTTATTGTCACCTTCAATGTTTCGATCTTTCTTTGTTTGATTTAGGTAATGATTCGAGGTCGAATCCTTTTGAGGAGAAAGGGGATGATACGATCCAACCATCAAAGGATCCATTGGAGGTTTCAGTTGGTCCACTTACTAGGTTTAGGGCTAAGAAGTTTAAAGAAGCTTTCAATGGACTTCTTCAAGATACATAGGCTAAGGTGGACTTCAAAAGAATTTGTAATAATAAAGACCAAGCCTTGATTAATCTGATTCATGTTCAAGAGGGGCTTGTTGGTGGAACCAAGACCATTACACAAGGATTGGGAGAAGAAGACTAGGACAGTTTGACCTTTTGTTACTCTTATAGTCATAAATGGAGCTATAGATCGAATTTTGATGTGATTCCACTTGGGATGGAAACTACACTTCCATACCTTTCCAATGGTATATGGCATGCCTTCTAATTCATTAATACAAGAGAGAACCATCAGTTTTAAGTTGGGCTTTTACTGCTGCCAAACAGAATGCGGAAACAACGAACTTGTCTTATTTAATTAGTTGAGCTATCAAACTTTATTTATTTTGAGAGGACATTTTGTTTGGGTTTTAGACTTGTTTATTTTAATTAGCTTGGACTAGTTTTAGCTTGGGTTGATTATTATTTAAATTGAGTTTATGTGAGACCCACTAGGGAAACTAGGGTTTTGGCTTGGAGTATAAATACTCTTTAGGAATAATTTTAGGGCAGACTTTTGATGATATTTTCAGCATTATAGCCGACGTTTTGGATGCTCAATCTTGGTTCTTGATTGAACTTTCAACTCTTCAAAGAATTGACCATTCTTTGTTGTGAATTTATACTTCCTTTGCTCGTCTCTAGGGGTAGGCATTGTGATCGAGTTGGTTTATAGTCTTGTTGTCTTGGATCAAGTCTTCCATTGTGATAAGCTCATTCAAATTTCAACAAACTTGGATTAGATTGATCTTGGGGTCGCGAATTCCATTAAATTCTGCTAGGGTTCGCATCGAAGGGGTTTGGGTACCTAAACATAATAGAATGATCTATAAACTAAGATTGGTTGTTTGATTGGTATCAGGATACTAAACCTTTAAATTGAGGTCATTTCGAGATTGTTTGGTCTGGGTTTCAATTCGGTCACGTAAAAATTGTGTAACATGTCACATTTGCATCAAGTTCCTAAACATGATCTTTACTGTTCGTTTTTGTCCAAATCTTTTTGTTTATATTATAATTGGGTTATTTAGGAGTCAAGTAATTGTTTTCTCTATTATTCACTTCAGTTTTATTTTGTGTCTTCATTTCGTCCATAATTTGTATGAATTTGCATTGTTAATCTCGAAATCGTAGTTTCGTTTTGCTTTATTTTCAGTATATTTATTGATTCTTGACTCTAGAAATTATAATAGGATTGCACTGCGAAGGCTACTAACTTTGATTTGTTGATTTCAATTCCTAAAGAAATAAAAGAAAACAAGTTGTGAGGTAAAAAGCGTAGTGAGCATATTAGAGTGAAAAAACTTGATTTTTGTGTGAAACACGAGAAGTGTGAGGATAATATTTGTGCTACTAATCAAATTTTACAGATTCAAAGAATGTCTGAAAAGAATGAATGAGCGACACAGACGTTGACATCGCTTTCCATTTCCGAGCCATAGACCAGCAACTCGAGCTCTTGTCTAGGACGTGCAAGGATCTGAAAGATGAGGTGAATTCGATAAAGCAACAAAACAGTAGAGCTGATCGCCGAGGAAATACGGTTCGTAGAGCCATACGAAATGCCAGATCTGTTTTTGAGGAGTTTGTTGATAGAAACGCAGATGTAGGTGAAGATGACTATTATTTTGCATCTGTTGACCAAGGAATGAGGTTTGGACCCAACAGGGCTATGAGCAATGTGAATTTTCATTGTTTGGGGAATTATGAAGATGTGGATGAGGACTTGGACTCAATTAAACTTAAAATTCCTAACTCTCAAGGTAAAAATGATCTGGAGATGTATTTGGAGTGGGAGAAAAAGGTGGATTGGGTTTTTGATTGTCGTAGTAGCTATTCGAAGACGAAGAAGTTGAAAGATGATATGGATTCGAAGAAGCAACAGATTATTGGGGCTAATCGGAGGAGATTCAATATGAGTAAGGAAGAGAAACGAAGGTTACGAGTTTTAAATATTTATGACCATGATGCTTCTATGAGGTTAGATAAAAAGCGCGAGGCAAAACGACTTGCAAAGGTTTATAAATAAACAAATAAAGAATGTGAAGAATGGAGAGCTTCAATTCAACGCTAAAAGAATAAAAAACAAAAAAGGGTAGCAGTGGTTATCATTCAAAAATATACACGCAAGTGGATGGCGATACGTACTTATTTGAAATTATTATCGGCTACTACAATCATACAATGTTGTTGCAAGCAATTACGTGCAAGAAAAGAACTCCAAATGCTTCAATAAGAGGCTAATGAATTGTCCATTAAACTTGTTGGTGATTCGAGGACAAATGATACAATCCAAGCAAGTTCAAATTCAGATTTTATTATAAAATTTCCTATTATCTAGTTTTACTCTTTTAAGCATAACGGAAATCCAACCGTTGGATCGAGTTAAAATTTTACCCGAATATCCCGTAGGTGTTGGTCTAAGTTGGGGTAAAGTTTTAGATGAATTAGGGTTCGGGAAGGACTTGCGATATAGGTCAGAACAGGCTATATGAATTTTGTTATTTACTTCCTTTTGACTTGTGGACTTTCTATTTGGCAAGGATCTTTTTCCTACAAGGATGTGGGAGCTTGTTTTGGGAATTTCGCTAGTTCCACAAGGATCTATAATGTGGTGCAATATAATCTCCAAGTGTGGCAAGAATTCATTAATGTTTCAAAATCCTTTTCTAATAAAGATTCCTTATTCATCCTAGTTACACAAGGAAAGAAGGCTGGTGGTATTTAATGACAAATTAGTTATTTTTATTATTTTCTTTCATGTTTGGGCTTACTTAATACTTTGTTTTTTTAGCTAGCATCCAAAGGCTTGCTTGGATCAGGCTATGGGCTTTTTAATTTAGGGTTTTTGAGTCGGTTTTGTAAGTGGGTTAGTTTAGCCAACTAGGGTAAATACATTAGGGTTAATTTTTCAAGAACTATTTAAACTCGTGTAACCAAAATTTTGGCAACCATTGATGAATATTACTTCTGAATTTTTTGTTTTAACGTATGAAAGTGATTCTTGCATTTTTCAGTTCTTGAACAAACTAAATCTGACTTATCAAAGATTAACTGGCTTCGTGGTGTAATTCTACATCATTCCAATAGTGTTGGTGCCTTGAGGAAGATTTCCATTGTGTAACACTTCTATAATCCATCTTGTATAGTTAAATCTAATATGCAAGGGAATTCAGATGGCCCAATGACAAGAGCAAGAGCGACACAACTACAAAGGGCCTTGACAAATCAAATGATTGAAGCTGCGTCGGAGTTAAAAATTAGCAATCAGTTTGAAATTGGTTCAAGGGTGCTTATTTAATGCATACAATTGGAATTTAGAGATGGGAAAAGCCCTTAATGGTTCTTTTGATGTTGGGCTACTAGATTTGGGTTGACAATGCAAATAAGTGATGGAATTGATGTTGTTTACGATCAGAACAGTAAATGAATTTGAACCCGAATTTGAAGTCATCCATTGCATGTGAACACAAGACTAATCTAGGTGGATTTCAAGTTTAGAACGTGATCCTTCTAGATTGTCTAACCATGATTACATTGGACTTTTGTGCAAGAAGTTATAGCCATTTTAAATTTGGTCTGTTTATGTTTCAATTAAAGTCAGAAAATGTGTGCTAGTTAAATTGATTTTGTGAAGAACCCTACCTAACTTATCACTCTTCAATCACAAAGAGTGTGGCGTCGAAATCATAGATTGATCTTTGCAGCGTCTAGATCGACTTATCAAAGTATCATTCTAGTCTATCCACCATCTTATTTACCTTAAAATCACTATAATCCAACCTAAACACCAAAAGAAAGACAACACAACCGCACTCCATCCTTCATCCATTTTCGTCGGATTCATTGTTGCCGATTTTCGTCCATGTTCCGTATCACTTAGGGTTATGATGCTTCCGGAGTTGGAATTGGGGCTGTCATGCTGCAAGAAAAGAGGCTGATTGCATTCTTCAGTGAAAAGTTAAATGGAGCACGTTTGAACTACTCTATTTACAACAAAGAGTTCTATGCTTTGATTCGAGCTCTAGAGGTATGGCAAAGACTACTTGTTGCCTAAAGAATTTGTTATACATACCGATCATGAATCTTTGAAGTATCTTAAGGGGCAAAGCAAGCGAATCGAAGATGTGCTAAATGGGTGGAGTTTATGGAGTCATTTCCTTATGTCATAAAGTACAAGAAAGGGCAAGTTAATGTGGTTGCCGATGCTCTTTCTAGGAGGTTTGCACCGATCTCTATGTTGAATGCAAGGCCGATGGGTTTTGAACAAGTGAAGGAATAGTATGCTAATGATTCCTAATTTGCTAATGTGGTTGCCGGATGTGCAAAGGGAGCTTGTGATGGGTTCTTTATGCATGAAGGTTACTTGTTCAAAATGGGCAGAATGTGTATTCCTTTAAGTTCGTTACGGGAGTTGCTTGTGCGAGAGGCTCATGGTGTTGGTCTTAGTGGTCATTTTGGGGAGAAGAAGACTTATGAGTCATTGAAAGAACATTTTTTTTGGCCTAGCATGTTACGGGATGTGCACAAGGTGATTGAGAGATGTGCTATTTGCAAGAAAGCTAAAGGTAAAGAGAATGCATATGGACTATATATGCCATTCCCTATTCCGTGAGCAACCATGGATGGATGTTAGCATGGACTTTGTACTTGGGTTACCAAGAACACAAAAGGTGGAAAGGATTCAATAATGGTCCTGGTTGATCGATTCTCTAAAATGTCTCATTTCATTCCTTGCAACAAACCGACGATGCAAAGACATGTTGCCGATTTGTTCTTTCAAGAGATTGTTCGTTTGCATGGAGTTCCTAAAAGCATTGTCTCGATCGTGATACAAAGTTCTTAAGCCACTTTTAGAAGACTCTTTGGAGGAAGCTTGGAACGAAGTTACTTTTCGTACACGCATGTCATCCACAAACCGATGGAAAACCGAGGTAGTAAACCGAACTTTATCTTCTTTGTTACGAGCTATTATACATAAGAATTTGAAGAGTTGGGATACTTGTTTGCTTATTGTGGAGTTTGCATATAATCGTAGTGTGCATGGGGCTACAAAATTTTCACCATTTGAGGTTGTGTATGGCTTTAATCCTTGTGTTCCTATTGATCTTGTTCATATTCCAATTAATGAGAGGACGTCTATGGATGGAATTAGAAAGGCAGAATTGATGAAGAAACTACATGAGCAGGTTCGATTACATATTGAGGAGAAAACGACAAAGTATGCTAAACAAGCCGACAAGGGGCGGAAAATGGTTAGGTTTGAACCTCGGAGATCTTGTTTGGATTCATATTAGCAAGGGCGTATACCCAAGCAAACGTAAGTCCAAGTTGATGCCAAGAGCTGATGGTCCATTTTGGATTATAGAGAAGGTGAATGACAATGTGTATAAGGTAGATCTTCTTGGTGATTACAACGTATCAACTACTTTTAATGTGAAAGACTTGACTCCATACTTGGATGACGACAACGATTCTGATTTGAGGACAAATCATTTTCAACCCGGGGCTGATGATGTGCATCATGAGAATTATAATCCATCTCGTAAAGTTAAATCTAATATGCAAGAGGATTTAGATGGTCCAATGACAAGAGCGAGAACGAAACGGCTACAAAGGGCTTTGACAAGTCAAATTGGAATGATTGAAGCTGCGTCAGAGTTAAAAATTAGCAATCAGTTTGAAATTGGTTCAAGGGTGCTTATTTGCCTACAATTGAAACTTAGAGATGGGAAAAGCCCTTAATGGTTCTTTTGATGTCGGGCTACTTGAATTTGGATTAATAATGCAAATAAGTGAAGGAATTGATGTTGTTTACGGTCGAATAGTAGATGAATTTGAACTCGGTTTTTGAATTCATCCATTGCATGTGAAAACAAGACCAATCTAGGTGGATTTCAAGTTCAGAACGTGATCTTTCTAGATTGTCCAACCATGATTGCATTCGACGTTTATGCAAGAAGTTATAGCTGTTTTAAATTTGGTCTGTTTATGTTTCGGAAAGGTCAAAAAACGTGTGCTAGTTAATTTGTCTAGGTTAGTTAGTCAAAGTCTATTTTTTGGGCTTGACTTATGCCATATTGAATTTTTCCTAACTTTGGAGGGATGTTCCAATTATAAATATAGTATCAGAATATGTAATAAAGAACTTTTAGCCAAGATTTGAAACTTAATTCACAGAATTAAGAGTTGTTCTTCCAAATTGATTTTGTGAAGAACCCTACCTGACTTATCACTCTTCAAGCACAAAGAGTGTGGCGTCGAAATCCTAAATTGATCTTTATGGCGTCCAGATCGACATATCAAAGTATCATTCTAGTCTATCCTCCATCTTATTTACCTTAAAATTACTATAATCCAACCTAAACACCAAAAGAAAGACAACACAACCAGACCCATCCTTCATCCATTTTCGTCAGATTCATTGTTGCCGATTTTCGAATCATTCACGGCACATCACATCAGCTATCATTCAAATTTTCTTAAAAACTAGGAAGATTGTTTGGTATTGATTGAATTTGCATATAATTGTAATGTGCATTCTCGCTTCCCGATTATTCACAATTTAAGATTGTTCGTGGTTTTAATCCCTTAACACCATTAAACTTGATTTCTTTAAGATTGTTTATGGTTTTAATCCCTTAACACCATTAAACTTGATTTCTTTACTTGTTAATGAAAGGGTTAGTCTTGATGGTAATAAAAAACCATAGGCGGTGAAAAAATCACATGCAAAGATATGACAACAGATAGAGAAAAAGAATGAGCAATATGCATTTAAGGCTAATAAAGAACATATAGAGAAAAAGAATGAGCAAGAAGAGAAAAGGAATGAGCAAGAAGAGAGGGAATGATGCGATCCAAAGAACATTAAGAGATTCGTTAGAGGTTTTAATTGGTCTAGTGACAAGTCTTAAGGCTAAGAGGTTCAAAGAGACTTTCAATGGTGATGTGAACCTCGTGATCACGTGGTCACCCAACCCACACGCAAAGACACCAATTCCCAGAAAGCCAAGTAAATCAGGTTTGATAGGGGTGTGCTACAAAGATAACTTGTACCTACGCAACAACACTACTGAAAACAAAAAAAACCCCACCCAACGAATATTGATTCGCGAACGAGAAGTATAAGGATGACGCCACGAAGCCAGTTGTTCTTCGATAAGTCGTTTTTCAGTTCTTTAGAGAACCATGGAAGGGAGATTATCTCACCAACACATACACACATAAAGTGCGACAACCAAGAAGTTTTATTAATCTGAATTGTCTACCTTACATGTCTGGTTATGCCTTTATTTATACTAACTCTAGACTTAAATAAACCCTAATGGACCCCCCCTTAGGTGGACTTATATGAAGCCCACTTACAATTGACCCAAATAATAATAATAACCCAAAGACTAAGAAGAAAATAATAAAAATATAAAAAATCCAAAAATTATCATCCTAAATATGCTAGAATCAGATTTGTCACCATTAAGAATTGCAAATAGACTAGGAAATCTGATCTGAAGGTAGAATTTATTTTGAAGTCTTCTTTCCTTTCTATAGCTAGGATAAATAAGGAATCCTTGTAAGAAAAGGATTCTGAAATAATTATGAATCCTTGCCACACTTGAAAACTATGTTGCAACCCATTAAAGATCTTTGTAGAATTAGTAGATTTTCAAAATAAGTTGCCACATCCTTTTAGGAAAAGAATCCTGACCAAATAGGAAGTCCACAAGTCAAAAGGAAGTAAATAACAAAATTCATATAGACTCTGTTGACCCGTATTGAGATGCCTTCCCGAACTCCGATTGACTTGACATTTTAGCCCAAGGTAGGACATCATGGCATGAGACTCCACGTTAACTTTCAGCCCAATCCAATGGTCGGATTGAGAATTATGATTGTTGCTGTTTACATCAAAATCCGAATTTGATCTTGACTGGATCATATCATTCCCTCTCTCTTCAAGATGATTCATCCTTGAATCAAAACCAAGTTGAATGGACAATTCCTTAGCCTCATTTTGAAGCCTTTGAGTTCTTTTCTTGCCAACAATCGTCGCCAACAACTTTGGATGAAAGTAGCAACCGTTCTATTTTGTATTTCATCATTGCAACATTTTTTCTCCTCTCTTTCTGAAGCTTTTTGCGCATTGAATGCTGCCATTAACACATCAGGTTCTTGCTTCATCTCCCCTAGAATACGAGATAGACTATTGGATTCTTTTTTTAGAACACTAATCTCTTTATTTCTCTCCCTTTGATACCACCTCTCCTTTTGAATCCTCCTTTTCTTTTGCCATAACTCTTCATCAAAATACATGAAATCCCTTCGGTTTCTAGGCTGCCAAAAACCTTCCTGATGGCCTATGGTCCTGTCGCACCCTCGCGGCGACCCTCGATTGATTTTAGTTTTTTTTGTTTTTGTGAATAAGGGAGTCGCCATCTAGTATTTGGTCACTAGGAACCATAACTAGTCTTTCGGAGATTCTAAGGCAAGGGACTAGTTACGTAAAGGGAAGGTATTAGCACCCCTAGTACGCCCTACCTAAGGTAAGCTACTTGGTGTTTGGTTTGCTTTATAATTGCTATAGTGTTGATGTTTTCTAATCCCATCAGTTTTCTAGGTTTGATTCAAACTAAATTTATTAAGATAGAAATCCAAGGAGGTTCCATGTGCTTTAAAAGCTCATTTTCCCTTAGTATTTCAAGAGTTTGCGACTCGTAATTTGCAAAGAGGAGGGATAAAAATTTAGAAATCTAGGGCGCTTTAAAAGCCTATTTTTGCCTTAGTGTTTTATACTCTCACAGCTGTGAACCGTGGAGTAAAAAAAAATTGAAATGTCCTCGATTATAATCAAGGCTTCTTTCAAAGATGTGTGATGACTTATTATTTATAGAAAATTATTTTGGATATTTACCACTAAGGGTTTCTTTATCCAAATATTAACCAAGTTATTCCCATTAAATATTTTGGATATTCATCACTTTGGGATTTCTTTATCCAAACATTAACGGTGAATAATAGATGAATTTCCCCCAAAATAAATTTTTTGTATTTTTTTGGAATATTGGCCAATACCCTTTGGAGTTTTACAAACATGTTGTAAAATCCAGAAATGCAAGAAAATAATTTTTGTTGTGTTTAAGAAATCCATGCGAAAACACATGTTCGAAGCCTTGGTTTTTTTATAAAAAAAGAACGTTCAAAACATGTTAGGGTATTAGCCGTATGCAACACACAAAAATATTTTTTTATATTTTCTTTATCAAAAACACAAACATCACAGTAAATCATAATTAAAATCAACAAACCACATATTAATCAAATTCTTAAGGCTTTAATAAATCAATTATTAATTCCCAAAAAATATATAGAAACATGTTCTTACATTTTCATAGGAAATACAACATGATTTTATTTGTCCCTAAAATACTTGATCATATGCAAATTAAAACATTAAATTCATTTTTTTTGTCTTTTTGATTTTTTAATTCAATAACATTCATAAAAAAAATACAAACACACACACATCCCTTTTTATTATGTTTTTTTTCTCATACACCCATATATAATTACAAATAACAAAAATTTAAAATAAAACAAACAACACATCACACAAATAAAAAAAATTAGAAAATAGCCCTAAAACAATCTGGAATTACAGGGAAGGCCTTCTGCACCACCGAAACAATGGCGGCGCGTCTCCTCCACATGCCATCACCACTGGTGGCGCGTGGGTTCACGCGCCTCCGCAGGGAACGTCTGGTTTTGGTGGATCTAGCCTGGCTTCTTCTCCTCTTCCCTTCCTCGCCGGCGATGAAGATCACCGTCACCTGCAACAAGAGTAAAACACACAAACAACAGTTGATTTTAAGTTTTTTGTTTCTTGTTCATGATCTGTTTTCTTTCTCTTCTTCTCCGTTTTGGATCTGCTTCTCTCTACAGATCTGTTCTTTTCTTTTCCTTTCCCATTCTTCTCTGTCTTAGGTGGCGGCAAGACCAAGGGGGCCGCCGGCTGCTAGGCTTTAGGTTTCCGTCCGTGTGCAGCTATTGGTGGCCGGTTCGTGTCTTGGCAAAGACGACGGCCTGCTGACTGCTCTCTTTTGGTTGGAAGGGAATGAGCAGATCGGGGTGAATGGCTTGCGGAGCTGCTGTCCTTTGGCTGGTTCAAGGGCCGGTTGAAGGAGATGAAGGAAAGAACGGGGGTGGCCGGGTTTTCACAAGCTGCGCGATGATGGTGAGGGAGAAACGGTTGAGTGAGAGATGGGAAACGGTAGCTCTTGTTCTGTGAGCTAGAGGATGACAGATCGGTGAAGACGAAGAATGCTAGTTTGGGTGGTCTCGTGGGGGAAGATGGGGACGGCTGAGAGAGGGAAGAAAGGCTGGGAGAGCAGAGTGATGGGGGCTTGGGTCGGCTGAGAGGAGACTATTGATCTATGACTGGCTGAAAAGGGAAACCGAAAATTCTCCAAGGCCAAAGCGGAGTTTTCTCTAGTTTGGCTAAAGGGAGGAGAGCTCGTGATGGGAGAGTCAGCCAAATGAAGGAGAGGGGGCTGGTCTCCGTGTAAAAATAAATCAAAGGCCAAGGGTGGGGGCGCGGCTTGGTTTCGGCCGAATACAAAAAAATTAGGTTTAGGTTTTTTTCGTGGTTGCCCTAAATTTCTCTCTTTAAAAATTGTCCTATGTCAATTTTTCTTCCCCCCCGCCCCTTGAATATGGCTGGATGTTCACTTATATAGAAAATCTCTACGCGTGCAATTTAAGAAAATATTGCAATAATTATTGCGGAGATTGTCTTCTATAACCAAGCACCAACAAATCCTACATATATGGTATTTTTTTATTGCGGTGATTATTTTCCATAACCAAAGACGAATCAAATCATATATCTATGGTATTTTATCTGCTAAGGTAATTATATATGATTCAGCTTATTATCTCCTTGACATATTGCTTCCTTAACCCTGATGCTCTATGTTACCGCCACATGTAAATTCTTAATTGTTTTTTAATTTATCAAAACATGGGTCAAAAATTGGGTAGCAACATGTCTCATCCTTAAAAACACCATCACCAATGTCATCAACGTCCTCCCCAAAATTAGCATAATCAACCCACCTTGGCCTTTCAGCCCCACTGCCATTGTTTGATTTTGGTTCAGCCCCAACCTTTCTCACATCTTGGGTACATGTTCCAGCCATGTTACCATGTTTTCCCACCTTCTCAAGTATGTCACACACGTTCCCTATCATGAAATTCATTATTTCCATCATCTTCGTCATGGAATTTAAGTTCTACATCGTGAGGGGGGTGGTGTGTTGTTTTGATCTAACATGATAGTACCTGCAAAAATTGGTTAGTGGTAAAACAAAACCTCACATTGCTCGTGTTTCGCTCAAACACTCTTAATATCCTCACACGCTCACACATGTCGTCTCACCTTCTTGCGCAACTGAAACCAACACCAAATAGAACCAACTTGGCAGGGCAATCCAAATATATATGACTCAAGAGACAATAAAAACTAGAAAACAAGCAAAACAAAACTGCGATGATAGTCTCGCAAGTAGCAAGTGAGTCTATCCGAAATACGAACGAAACTGAAGACTCGAATAAAAAACATAAATGAAATATGCAAAAAATGATGAAACAGCACCCAAATGTGTTGGATATGTTGAAAATTTACTGCAAGAAATGAAAACAACAGAAAGAAAGCGAATTTTAAAAGTTGACACAAAACAGACTCGTTTACGACGAGTTAAGTCTAAATCTGGAACCTACAGTAAATGATATCTAATTGAGCTACAATTTCCAATATAGTGCGATATCGACCCAAATATCCAGAATATAAAGTTTGAGCAATTTGTGATAAGGTTTGATATACTGACGCAAAAACATTAAGAATCGGACATGATTAGACCCGAAATTGAAAACCAAAGAAAACAATATCCAATTGACCCCAAAATTAATATGTGATGCGATTAGGGCCCCTGTAATAACAGTATCAAATTTTAGCTAATTCGAATTGATTTGGTCCAATTTTCCATTGTTTAATTTTCTCAAGGCGAGAAACCAATAAACGTCTTTTTGAATGACTTCAGTTTTTTTTTTTTTTTTATACTACCGATATATTTTGGACAGAATCAAATGAAATAACTAAAATTTTTTTATATGCTGCAAAATCAAGGAGAAGAAGAAATTGGACACTAAGAAATGTTTTTGCGAAAACAACAAGAAACAAAAAATTTGTAAGGATATAACTCGATTAATGGAGCCAAGCTCGATACCAAATGATGCGAACCTCGTGATCGATGGTCATGCAACCCACATGCAAAGACACCGATTCCCGGAAAGCCAAGTAAATCAGGTTTGATAAGAGTGTGACACAAAGATAACTTGTACTTAGGCACCAGCACTATTGGAAATAGAGACCCCCACCCAACGAATATTGATTCACGAATGAGAAGTATAAGGATGATGCCACGAAGACAGTTGTTCTTCGATAAGTCGTTTTTCAGTTCTTTAGAGAACCATGGAAGGGATCTATCTCACCAACACACATACACACACACACAAAATGCGGCAAACAAGAAGTTTTATTAATCTGAATTGTCTACCTTACATGTTTGGTTATGCCATTATTTATACTAACTCTAGACTTAAAAATAAACTCTAATGGACCCCTTAGGTGGACTTATATGAAGCCCACTTACAATTGACCCAAATAAGTAATAATAACCCAAAGACTAAGAAGAAAATAATAAAAATCTAAATATTAACATTTTAAATATGCTAGAATCAGATTTGTCATCATTAAGAAGTCTCAAATAGACTAGGAAATCTGATCTGAAGGTCGAATTAAGTCTGAAGTCTTCTTTCCTTTTTGTAGCTAGGATGAATAAGGAATCATTATAAGAAAAAGATTCTGAAATATTTATGAATCCTTGCCACACTTGGAAACTATATTGCAGCCCATTGAAGATCCTTGTAGAGTTAAGAGATTCCCAAAACAATCTTCATATCCTTGAGGAAAAGGATCCTTGCCAAATAGGAAGTCCACAAGTTAAAAGGAAGTAAATAAAAAAAATTCATACAGCCTCTGTTGACCCGTATTGCGATGTCTTCCCGAACTCCGATTGATCTAAAAGTTTAACCCAAGGTAGGACAACATGTCGGGAGACTCTACGTAAAACTTCATCCCGATCTAACCGTTGAATTGAGAATTATGACTATTTCTGTAAAACTGGATAATTGCACATTTTACATCAAAATCCGAATTTGACCTTGATTGGATCGTATCAAAAAGAAATCCAACGGCTGAAACAAGAGGCTAAGGAATTGTCCATCAAACCTATTGGTGATTCAAGGATGAATCATCTCGAAGAGAGGGAATGATACTATCCGGCAATGAAAAGACAATCAAATTTGGATTCTGACGTAAAATGTGCAACTGTCCAGTTTCACGACAATAGTTATAATTCCCAATTTGATAGTTGGAGTGGGCTGTAATTTTATGTGCAGTCCCCAGATAGGTTTTCCTACCTTGAGTTAAAATTGCAGGTCAATCGGAGTTACCCTTTAGAAGTCCCATATAAACGAGGAGAATCAAATTTGAAGTTGTCTCCTCTTTAGTTTTCTTATTTGCAAAGTATTCTTAACTAACTTGAAAACTTATTTAATGATAGATTCCTATTATAATAAGGATAGAATAATTGTTTCCATACACCATAAGGATTCCACATTAATATGGAGTCCATACCACACATGGAAACTATGTTGTTGCCCATTAAATATACTTGCAAGACCAGAAAATTCTCAAAACGAGCTGCCACATCCTTGTAGAAAAAGAATCCTAGCCAAATAGAAAATCCTCAAGTTAAAAAGAAGTAAATAACAAAATTCGTACAGCCTCTGTTGACCAGTATTGCGATGCCTTCCAAACTTTGATTGACCTGCAATGTTAACCCAAGGTAGGACAACATGTTAGGAGACTCTACGTAAACTTTCAGCCCGATCCAATAGTCGAATTGATAATTATGATTGTTGTCGTGAAACTGGACAGTTGCACATTTTACATCAGAATTCAAATCTAATTGTTTTTTCGTTGCTCAGATCATATCATTCCCTCTCTCTTCAAGATGAATCGTCCTCGAATCATTAACAGGGATAAGGTACCACATTTAGAATTGCTACACATAAATCAATCTAAAACAACTAGAGCTAGAAATATAAGTGGTAATAGATATGTGTTTGTGATTGTGGATGACTTTACAAGATATACATGGGTTTTTTTAAAATTAAAAGATGAAATTATTTATGAATTTGTAAAGTTTTCAAAAAAAAGTTAAAAATAAAAAAGATATTTCAATAATAAACATAAGGAGCAATCATGGTGGTGGTGACTTTATAAGTGATTTGTTTAAAATGTTTTGTGAAGAAAAAAGATACCACCATAACTTTTCAACACCTAGAACTCCCTAACAAAATGGGGTTTTAAACCAAAACTTAGACCCAAATTGAATTTTTTAAATGCTTTGAAGGGTTCGATGTTGATGACAATGAGGGTAGCAAGACCCTTGGCATTAGTTCAAAGTCCCGCACTTTGCTCCCCCTACTATGACCGATGGTCGTGTGACAGTAGCTCCTCCACTTGATGTGTTCGAAGATGGCTGCGAATTTTGGAAATCCACCCTAGTTGGTCATTTTGTGGGGCGAAATTACCGTATCCCGTGGTTAATTCTATTGCCAAAAGAATATGGGGCTCCTACAGTCTATCGAAGTTTTGTCTTGCGGATAATGGTTTCTTCATCTTCACTTTTGATTTCGTCGATCATGCCACTAAAGTGCTAGAAAGAGCCCCATGGCACATGGCAAACATGCCTTTAGTGCTTAAACGTTGGCAACCGAACATGCAATTTTTGAAAGATGATTTGGCCAGAGTTACGGTATGGGTTAGGTTTGTATAATGTCCCTCTCGAGTATTGGACTATTAAGGGGTTGAGCTGTGTAGCGAGTGCTATCATGCGGATCATACTACATTGTTGCGTAAAAGGCTTAGTTACGCAAGAGTTTGTATTGAGATAGATGCTTCGAAGACGTTGGTTAAGGAATATGATCTTCGTGTCCAAATGGGTTTATTCATAACAATTTCAAATTGATTACGAATGGATACCGTCGAAGTGCAGGAATTGCAATGTCTTTGGACACACCACGCGCTATGTGCTACTAATAACATTGATAATCTTAAAGTGGTGACAGAGGGTAAGAGGAATCTAGGAGCTATGAACTCTAAATGCGGATAATAAGTAGAATCGGTTTCGGTGGCGAGGTAGTTGGTAAACGAAACAAGGGTTCCGTGGAGTGGGGAGAATGCTCCCTTGGCATCTAAAGTGGGTAATTGCAATGAGAATGGTTGTTCAACATTTGGTATACATATGTCCGATTGTAATATGAATGATCATGCGGCATCGAGATATGCGCAAATCTGCTTGTCATGAAGATGAAAATCCTTCCTCTCCTCTTGTCCTGAAGAGTTTACGAGAAGACATGAAACGAAGAGGAGCAAGGGGCTGCAATCTTGCTTTAGATCAAGATATGGACGCAATGGGAGGTGATACGAGATGGGGAACGAACCGATAAGGAGTTAACATCAACGATCCCGACAACCCCTCAAACCCCGAATTCCACCGAAAGGGAAACCGTTAATCAGTTAGCTATTAAGGCTAGAGACTCTCTAGAGAAAAAGAAAAAGGGTTCAAAAGCCTCTTCAAAGAAGAATAAGAAATCTGGCTCCTCTCCAAGAGGCACGTCAAGGTAATCTTTGTGTTCTTGTTTGTACTCCTCTCTATTTTCCTATGATTATTGGATATTAGGGGTTTGAATGATCCTATAAAGCATTCAGAATTGCGTCGGCTCATCCATCAAGAGAGGATAGCTCTTTTTGGTCTGGTTGAAACTCGAGTTAAAGACAAGAATAAAGATAATGTCTCTCAACTTCTTCTGCGTTCTTGGTCCTTCTTGTATAATTATGATTTCTCTTGTCGTGGTCGTATTTGGGTTTGTTGGAATGCGATACGGTGAAGGTGGATGTTTTCGGAATGTCGGACCGGGCTATTCATGTTTACGTCACTATATTAGCTACCAATATCAGTTCAATACTTCAATTATTTATGGAGACAATAATGCTTCCTTACGTGAGGCATTATGGTCTGATACACAAGAAGTCGTAGTGATGGATGGGAGTCAACCCCGTGGATTCTTATGGGTGACTTTAATGCTATCCGTAACCAGTCGGACGGAGGTTAGGAGGGTCTACTACGTGGGGTGGTACTATGGACGATGATTGGATACATGTATTCGAGAAGCGAAAGTAGATGATCTTCGGTATTCGGTATGCATTATACTTGGTCGAACCAATGTCCTGAGAATCGATTATGCGGAAACTAGATAGAGTGCTTGTCAATGAGAAGTGGAATTTGAACTTCCCATTATCGGAAGCGAGATTTTTGCCTTCGGGTATGTTAGACCATTCTCCTATGGTGGTAAAGGTTATTCGCAATGATCAGAATATAAAGAAACCATTCACATTCTTCGATATGTGGATGGATCATGACGAGTTCATGCCCTTGGTGAAGAAGGTATGGGATCGAGAATTCGGGGGTTGTCCAATGTATCGGTATTGTGTTGCAAACTAAGAAAGTTAAAGCAGGAATTGAAACTTTTCAATATGACTCACTTCTCCAACATTTCAGATGAGAGTTAAAGATGCAAAAACGAAAAGGATAAGGCTCAACAGGCTCTGCATACAGCGCATGAGAATCCAATTTTGTGCATGCGAGAAAGGGATGTTGTTCGTAAATGCGTTTCTACCGTCGAGTGAAGAGAGTTTTTTCAAACAGAAGGCAATGATACAATGGCTTAGCTTGGGGGATCAGAATACTAGCTACTTTCACAAATCAGTAAATGGAAGACAGAATAGAAATAAGCTTCTATCACTTACAAGGGAGGATGGAGAGGTTGTCGAAGGACACGAGGCGGTCAAATCGAAGTAATTGCATATTTCCATCGTGTGTTAGGAGTGGATCCGATGCCTAGGGTTCGAACAAGGAAGTGATGGAATCGGCAATTAACTTGAAACTGTCTTCAACGCAACAGCATGTACTCGCACAAGATGTAACAAGGGAGGAGATTAAGCATGCTATGTTTAGTTTGAAGAATAACAAAGCCCCTGGTCCGGATGGCTTTAACGCAGGTTTCTTCAAAAGAATATGGCACATAGTTGGGGAAGATGTAATCAACATTGTTAGATCCTTCTTTCGAGACTCGTAGAATGCTTAAAGAAATGAATGCTACATCCATTTCCCTTATTCCTAAAGTTGCTAATCCTACAAGGTTGACGGATTTTCATCCTATATCTTGCTGCAATACGAGTGTACAAATGCATCGCTAAGATTCTAGCAGGGAGAATCAAAGTTGTTTTGCCATCCTTAGTTGGTCCATATCGATTTGCTTTTATCTTAGGACGGAGAATCGGTGATAACATTCTTTTGTCTCGGGGAACTAATGAAAGGCTATCATAAATCTACGGGACCTGCTCGTTGTGCTATGAAAGTTGATCGATGAAGTCTTATGACTCGGTGCAGGTGGGATTTCGTTGACGCTATGTTAATAAAAATGGGATTCCCTAGAACAGTCATTGATTGGATCATGGTTTGTGTTACATCATGTCAATTCTCTATCAACGTCAATGGTGAGCTTGCGGGTTACTTTCAAGGGGAAGAGGGTCGGAGACAAGGGGATCCATTGTCCCCATATTTGTTTGTCCTATGTATGGAAATCCTCTCGGGGGCTATTCCGCAAGATGAGTGCCAACCAAGAATTCAAGTTCCTTTCGGAGATGCAAGAAGGACAAAATTTCTCATCTTTGGTTTTTTGACGACTTAATGATTTTTAGCAACGGGGATGTAAACTCAATTCATATGATCGAAGCTGTGCTCACAAAGTTTCAAGATCTATCAGTCCGTATCCAAATCCAAACAAAAGTGACATCTTCTTGAGCGGTGTGTTAAATGCGAGAGGGAACAAATTATTCATATTCTTGGGTTTAGAGAGGGGGAGCTCCCTATGAAATATTTGGGAGTACCTCTTCTCTCGTCCAGACTAAAAGCTGTTTATTGTAAGGGCCTCGTGGATCGAATCACCTCTAAAGTTCGACATTGGACTTGTAGAACACTCTCGTATGCGGGACGGTACAACTGATTAATTCGAGTATTATTTTCCATACGGGTCTATTGGGCATCTCTCTTTCTCTTACCTGGGCAAGTAATTAAAAATGTGGAGCAAATTATGAAATCCTTTCTTTGGTCGGGTTCGGATATGAGAACTACTCGGGCTAAAGTGGCTTGGGATCGGGTATGTCTTCCAAAAAAGGAGGGGGGGCTAGGAATAAAAAGGATAACGAGAATGGAACAAGATTGCTTTGTTGAAACACATTTGGAACACATTGCAATGACTCGGATGGCTCAATATGGTCTACTTGGATCGGATCCAATGCTTTGCGAGGTAGGAATTTGGACAATCAAGACGCCATGGGAATTGCTCTTGGGCTTGGGGAAAGATTCTAAAGCTCGGATCCTTAGCATGGTAGAAGATGAAGTACATCATAGGAGATGGAATGACAACCTCTTTATGGTTTGACAATTGGCATCCTCCGGCCCACTCGTGGATTCTTACGGGGAAAGATTCATCTATGATTCGGGTATGGCCAAGAACGCGAAGGTGAATGTGAATGTGCTAATTCATAACTCGGAATGGAAAACTCCTACCACCCAAGCTATTGGTGGCACCCCCATTATAGAAGCTATTCCTTCCAATTCTAATCCTAAGATGGGGTAAAAAGATGGGATAGTTTGGTTGGATTCGCCAAATCACAGATTCTCGGTCAAAGTAGCTTGGGAACAACTAAGACGTCATCGTCAGATGGTTGAATGGCATGACATTGTGTGGTTCAAGAATGGTGTTCCAAGACATTCATTTCTTCTATGGATGGTGTCCAACGGAGAACTCACAACTCAAGATAAACTTTATCGGTTTGGTATACATGGTCCCAATAGATGCTCACTCGTCTCGCAACAATGAGGATCACAACCACTTGTTCTTTGAATGCTCCTATACTAAAGCGATCCGGTGGGATGTTTGTGACAGATGCGACATTCCAAGAATGACAAAAGGCTGGGATGAATGGATTCGATGGGCCACTTGTCTCTTGGCATGGCAAGAGTTTCATCAATTTTTCTCGTAAGCGAGTTTTCGCGGCTACAAGTGTATCATGTATGGCAAGAACGGAATGCAAGGATCTTTCTTTGGAATGTCTAGAACTTCGAATTTGGTCTTTAATCAAATCGAATGTATCATTCGTGATAAGTTTGATTTGATGAGGAATGTCGTACCAACAAATGAAAACAAAAGGATCCAACGAGCTTGGAGGGTGAATAAAATAGATTCTTAATTTGATAGTTGAGGATGTGGTTGTATTGGTTTCCCTAACGAATCTAGTGAGGTTTTGGGTTTATGGTCGGTGGCTTCTTTGTAGCCATCTGTTGGTTTATGTTTACATTATCATTGTAAATGCGGGGTATGCCCCTTATAATGTTTGTATCTTCTTCTTTTAATACATACGTCAACTTACCAAAAAAAAGGTTTTAAACCTAGGAAATAAATGTTTGCGTAAATTGTAAACTAGATAAATAGAAAATAAAAGTGAAGAAATTCATGTACAAATTTAAATAAAACAAGAATTCAGAAACTTTCAGATATAAATTTCCGGACAAAATATTTCAAGATATTATAAATTTAACACGGAAATATTGAGGGTTGGATTGAATTAAAGAAAATGAACTAAACTAAAAAGTTAAAGGGTGAAATTATAAGAAATGAAAAGAAGTATAACTTAATTATAAGAAGAAAAGATGTGGGGCAAAAAATAATACACTTAAAGAAAATAAGGCCTAAGTGCAAATAGAAGAAATTATGGGGTATAAATACTCCTCTCCCTTGCTCATAAAAAATCTCGAGAACTATTAAGAGAAAGGGAGCGGTTTTGAATTGTTCTTGCCAAATCAAAAGAGAAACACCAAAAATTCCAAGAACCCATCAAGATTAAGGGTTTATAAGTAGAATAAACACTTGTAGGCAAGGGATTAACAAGAAATTTTGAAGGTAGAGAGAGAGAGAGAGGGATGGGAATTGTTTGTCATTAGAAAGGGGAGGTCGAAAATTTTAGTTGGTTGAAGATTGAGACCTTGATTCTTACCAAGTAGGGAGTTCTAAACATGGTTCTATAAGTCGTTTCAAATTCGATTACGAATGGATGCCTCTTAGTGTTGAATTTTTAATTAGGATTCTTATACTTGAATTGGGGGAAATGTATTAATTGTTAGAATTAAGTTAATTCATGTGTTGTATATGAGATTGGGGACATGAAATCATGATAATTCATCAAAGAAAATATATGGGTAATTGAGTTGGGGTGGATGAGCCATATGAAGAAGCAAAAGAGGAAAAGGGGGAATTTGTGGTTTTCCTTATTGAATTTATTATAATAGGCTGTTTTTTATGTGAATGTGTGTGTGAATTGAATGAAATTAGCATGAAAGGAATGAGGGAACTCTTGGTTCCTTAAGGCCATGCGAAATTGGCCAATTATGCATCAAAGGGGAAAATGTTTAATTTGACATGTTTATGATGTGAACCAGACCCGAAAAACTAGTAAGGACCCATTACATGTTCCAAATTTTCCAATGACTCGGTCCAACACAAAGCATTGAATGCATTGGTTTTGAAGGTTTCAACCAAGTTAGAATTGAAAGGTCCATTGGAGTATCAAGAGGAGACCCTAGTACATCTTATCCATGTGCAAGAGGGGTCAATGATAACCTTATTTGGGCCATGAGGTGAGGATAGCAAAGAAAACAAAAGAATCCTACTACAAATTCGAAACAATATGGGTGGCTACCTTTTCCTTTTGTTTCTAGGATTAAGAAGGTTGCATGGAAGACTATAAATAAGCCTTGAATCAGTTCTGTAATATTTTACTTCCTTCTCTTCGTCTCTTGGTAGAACATGGATTTAATATAAGGGGCTTTATTTTATTTTGTTAGCTACGGCCCAAGGTTTGTTTGGACTTAATTAATACTTTGTTTTCACTTAGGATCCAAGGCTTGTTTGGATTAAGTTATAGGCTTTCAGTTTAGGGTTTTTGATGTGAACCTCGTGATCACGTGGTCATGCAACCCACATGCAAAGACACTAATTCCCGGAAAGCCAAGTAAATCAGGTTTGATAGAAGTGTGACACAAAGATAACTTGTATCTAGGCACCAACACTATTGAAAACGGAGACCCCCACCCAGCGAATATTGATTCGCGAATGAGAGTATAAGGATGACGCCACGAAGATAGTTGTTCTTCAATAAGTCGTTTTTCGAGTTCTTTAGAGAACCATGGAAGGGAGATTATCTCACCAACACACACACACACACACACACAAAGTCGGCTAACCAAGAAGTTTTATTAATGCGAATTGTCTACCTTACATGTCTCGGTTATGCCTTTATTTATACTAACTCTAGACTTAAATAAACCCTAATGGACCCCTTATGTGGACTTTATGATGCCCATTTACAATTAAACCCAAATAATATAAATAAACCCTAAACTAAGAAAAAAATAATAGTAACAATAATAAATCCAAAATTAATATCCTAAATATGCTAGAATCTGATTTGTCACCATTAAGATGTCCCAAATAGACTAGGAAATCCGATCTGAAGGTAAAATTTATGTACAAGTCTTCTTTCCTTTTGTAGCTAGGATGAATAAGGAATTCTTGTAAGGAAAAGGATTGCAAAACATTTATGAAACCTTGACACACATAGAAAACCATGTTGCGGCCCCATTAAAGATCTTTGAAGAATTAGGAGATTCCCATTAAAGCTAGTTGGGCATTGGCTGTTGTCGTTATACGGATCAAGTTCTTGCTTCATCTCCCCCTAGAATACGGGATAGACTCTTGGATTTTTTTTTAGAACACTCATCTCTTTATTTCTCTCCATTTGATACCACCTCTCCTTTTGAATCCTCCTTTTCTTTTGCCATAACACCTCATCAAAATACATGAAATCCCTTCGGTTTCTAGGCTTCCGAAAACCTTCCAGATGGCCTATGGTCTCATCCTTAAAACCACCATTAACAATATCATCAACGTCCACCTCAAAATCCACGATATCGCCCACCTTGGCCTTTCGGCCTCCAAGCGTCATTGTTTGATTTCGGTTGCATCCCTAACCTTTCACACGTATTGGGTACATGTTTTCGACCCATTAACACATGCTTTTCCACCTTCTCAAGTTTGTCACACACGTTCCCCATTACGGAATTCATTCTTTCCATCATCTTGGTCATGGCTTGCATTTGGAATTTAAGTTCTACATCGGGAGGGGGTTGGTGTATTGTTTTGATATGACATGATACTACTTCGCAAAAATTGGTTAGTGGTAAAACAAAAATTATCCTCACGTCGCTCATGTTTCACTCAAACACTCTTAATATCCTCACACGCATCACACATGTCGTCTCACCTTCTTCGAATCCGAAACCAACACCAAATAGAACCAACCTTGTAAAGACAATCCAAATATATATATGACTCAAGAAGCAATAAAACTAGAGGGATTAGTTGAAATTTGAAGTATCATTCAATTTTGCCGCAGTAAACACTACTCGAGAGAACCATAAGTAAATCACCTCGAATCGATTGCAACTTCATATTCTTCCTATGGGGGTGATATTGCATTATATGTCAAATTTGGGCATATTCTAATATCGTTGCTTGAGTTTTAATTCAAGGTTCAATTTTGCCAATAAAAACATAATTTTTAGTGAACTATAAGCAAATCACCTTAGAATCAATTGAAACTTCATATTCCGTTTATCGAGTGGTGAGATCTCAATATATGTAAAATTTGGTCTTATTTTAATATAGCTTTCTTGAGGTTTTAATTTGAGGTTCAATTCCGCCGTAGAAGAACTACTCTTCGTGAACCATAAGCAAACCATCTTAGAATAAATTGAAACGTCATTTTCCATGTATTGGGGATGATATAGCACCTATATTAAATTTAGGCTTATTTTGATATGGTCTTACGGAGGTTTTAATTGGAGGTTTAATTCTACCTAAACCGTCATACTAAGGGGTTTGGGTGCTTAGACATAAGAGAACCTATAAAATGAGTTTTGGTGTTTATTTATTAGTATTATAATACTAAATATTGAATTTGGAGGTCATTTCGAGATCGTTTGGTTGGGGTTTCAATTACGTTACGTAAAATTGCGTAGCAGGGTTAGATTTGCGTTAAGTTTCAAAATAATGCACCAAGATAGTGTGTTGTCTTGCTCTATCTATATTTCTTTTGAGTGCATCTTTAAGCCCTCATCACCAAGATAGTGCATTCTAGTCTTATCTCTTTTCCTTTACGAACGCGTGTTTGAGCCCTTACCTTGAAGGTGGTGCGCTTTCTAGCCTTATCTTTTTTTTTTAGTAGCCTTTAAGCTATCATCTCCTACATAGTGCACTTTTTAGCCCTATCTCTTTCGGCGCGCCTTTGATCCCTCACTTCTAATGCTTTTGGAAGGATTAACCATTTCTCAACTGGTATATCCATAATCACTCATTTTTTATTCTTCTTTACAAGCTTACTATCTAAAGCCTAAGAGACTTTCTATTGTAAGCATTGTGAAAGGGGGCAACTTGTCATAACCCATTTTTTGGGTTGCCCCTTAATATTACCCTTTTCCTTTTAAAAATAAAAATCAAAAATCAAAATAAGAATAATAATAAGAATATTGGCACTTGCAAAAACAAAGCTAGGAAGGGTTTCAAATGTATAGAAGAATCATGCTAGAGTTTTGGACAAAATTGAGAGCCTAATCATACCCAATTGCACCCAAAACTAAAGAGACAATTTAGATTCAAGGTTAAATTAAATTATTATTGGATGAATTGCATAAAAATTAAGTCTAGGGACTTAATTAGATTTTTAATAGACCAATTTGATTTAATCGTGTGCAAGGACTTAATTATACTTTAATTTGATCAAATTAATTTTATTAGGGACTTAATTGGTGAAACCTTAAGTTGGGTAGCCCAATTTGGGCTTTAATCATGAAGATTGAAACTTTAGAGAACCAAACTTAATTTTTACAAAAATCAATTGATTGAAATTAGAGATAAAATTACAATAAAATCAAAATTTAGGGTCAATTAAGGGGTTATCTTGAAGAAATTCACCACTAAGGACCTTTTTGAAAAAAGTACTAAACTTTAAGGACTCAATTTGGTTGAAACGCGGGGTGAAATTGAAGCAAATTGGAAGTTAAATGGTCAATTGATGATCGATTTGCATAAATCCAAAACTAGGGATCAAAATGAAAAGTCTTTGAACTTCGTAGTTGATATTTATGGTTGGCAAGGATAAAATCACATAAAATTAAAAGTTTTCTATTAGAGATGCAATTAAAAAAATCAAAAGGCAAAGGACTAAATTGAATTTTAGTCAAATCCCTAATTAAAACCCTAAGGATGTTAAAGCGACGCCATTTCATTTAAATGAAACAATGCCTTTTGACCAAAGCGGTTTGTTTTGGTAGAAAACGATGTTGTTTTGACCAACACAAAAAAAAGGGAGGGTCCCGAGACTACTTGTTGTCTAACTCTGTTCATCACCTTAACTTTGTACCCAAAAGACTCCTCGGGTGGTTACTTTCAAGGGCATTTACACCATACTACACCAACCGTAATCTTTCTACGGCCCAACTACGATCACCTATGGACCAAATTTCATAGCTTGTGATGAGTGATTTTTAGCCAAAGGTTGGGATCCTTCCCATTTGAATCAAGGTACAAGATTTATTTCCAATAAAGACCAAATACCCCCTCTTTCATCCTCTATAAATAGGGTGAATTTTGCGCATTAGGCAAGAGAAATCAGGGTGGAAACGGACCGCCAAAAAATCGGACTTTATACAACATTTTACAATTGTACAACTAGCCTTGTTTCCCTTTCAACTTCCTCCTCACCGTGACAACACATCCAACCATCACCAAAGACAACAACCCCTCCCCTTCATGGTTTCCTTTTCTCATGTCATCGTGGTGCATAGTGATAAAGATAGTAGACTCTTTCTCCTCTCCACCTTGTAGCCTCATCAACCGCCTAATGTCCGTAACAAAGACCACGCCCGCAACCTCCTCCCTTTACCAAACCACCCATGATAAATAGCTCCTCCTCCTCCATTTCATCAGTGAAATGTGAGTAGCACCAATTCAATAACTTAGGGTCTTGCCTACTCTTAACAACATGAAGCAACAACCCTCACCATTCTCCTCACAAAAAACATACGACCCTAGCCCAACCCCATGGTTGGGTTATGTTGTAGCCCATCATAATTTTTAAAAAAAAAAAATGTTAGGCCTTAATCGTCCTAACCCAATTGGACCCAGCTTGGGCCTCGGGCCCAACCAACCTATTTCTTACACTAAGAATGTGTTTGGCTATCACACCTAATGCTTTTCCCTTTGTTTTAATCTATTTTTATATTAATGTTAAGCCAAACAAGCCTAATAAAAGACAAAAATCTAAAAAAATTATAGGACCATCTTGAAATCATTTATGGGTTTGTGGTGTTTTTTTTAACAATTTTGGCTAATATGGACAATAGACTTACATTGTAAGATACTGACCCGGTATTAAAAAATATATGATTTTTCTTGAAGTTTCAAAAAATCCAAAAAATAAAAACTCCCTCATTTCAAAAAACACAAAAAATGTTTTGTTTTTAGTTCATACTGACCAAATCCTAAGGTTTTTCATGCATATTTTCTAAAAAGGATTAAATCACATTTTTATCATGTTTTAAAAATGTAAAATGGATCTCGTAACTGGTTAATGATTATACATTAGGGTTTGGCCAAAATACCAAAAATCCCACAACGATGTATTTGTTATTCTGAGAGTGTTAGGATTTAGTTAGACTTTAATATTCATATGTATACCCTTCAGGTATTGAAGATACAAAATGGGGAATAAATACGATACTAAAATCTAGGCTTTAGAATGGCTAGGGTTTAACCCAATAAGATAGAGATTTCCTATGAAAGAGATCGGCTTTGAACTTTAGATGAGACCTGATGAATAGAAACATGACCTAGAAAAAAAAAAATTAATCAACAATGCAACTTACTCGTTATTGATATGGTAGTATGATGTGTCTTCCCTTGCACAACTAATCCCTTACCTAGACTCGGACAGAGGCGTTAGGGTTGGTTCATTAACCATAATACTATGTGGTAGACTCTTGATCTACCCCATAATCATTTAATTTATATATTAAAACCCCCCCCCTTTAATTCTAGGAGGCTTCATCATTTGATGTCATGCACGCTCCCCACGTGGAATGACGGTGCTTCTTTGAATTGAAGGTGTTTGGTTGAATCATAAAATTATGATTTGAGGAAGTCGCCACCTAGTATCATAATCACTAGAAAACCTATGGATGTGCTGCGAGTCTTGGTAAGAGGACTAAGGTTGCGCAAATGACCGACATTATCACCCCTAGTGCACCCTAAATATGGTAAACCATAGTATTGATTGATTGTTATTCTAAGTCATGTTTCTATTTGTTGATCTCATCTAAGGTTCAAGGCAAATCAAGTTTTTGCAGAGGGAAGTCTCTACCCAGCGGTTAATTCCCAAATCCATTGCCAGTCTAAATTTTAGCATCGCATTTATTTCTTATTTTTTTTTATCTTTTAATAATTCATGATAGACTTACATGGTAATTTTATACCAAATAATAAAGTCTACAACTAATTCTCGATATTTATTGCTATTAATTTATTTAATTTAATATCGAGTATGTTTTACTTTTAAAATTCATACCCCAAATATTAATTCAAGAAATTAATTTTTGTGATATTTGAAATTTTGGCCAAATTTAATGGATAGTCTTAAATTGGTTACTTATATCCATTTTGTATTTTTCAAACAGATAAAATGTATTTTTTTCTGTTTTTTCTGTAAAATATACATAAAAAAACCTTTAGAATTTGAATGTATGCATGAAAACAAAACATATTTTGTATTTTCTGAAATGTATATTTTTTTTATATTGAAACCATATCTACAGCCTAAGTCTATAGTCACATATTAAGCAAGTTTGAAAACATACGGGGACTCCACAACCAATTTCAAAACGATCCTTGAATTGTTTTAGAATTTTTTGATAATTTTTAAGGTCTATTTGGCTAGACACTAAAATAAGGTCAATCGAAATAAGGCTTGAGACCCAATGATATGATCCGTGCAAGGTCAAATTCGGATTTTGACGATAAAGTGCACCTATCCAGCTTTATGCGGCAATGTACTATAATTTTCAATTGGAGTGTTGATCGGGCTGAAATTTTATGTATGTTCTGACATGTTGTCCATCACAGTATTTAGATCAATCGAGTTCAGAAAAGTAGATCAATACAGAGGTCAACAGAGAAGGTACAAATTTTGTTATTTACTTCCTTTTGACTTATGGACTTTCTAGCTCGGGTTATAATTCTTTTTCCTAAAAGATGTGGTGGCTTATTTTGGAAATCTAATAATTCTACAAAGATCTTTAATGGGTCAAAAATATGCATGTGCCATGAATGATTCGAAAATCGCAACAATGAATCTAACAAAAATGGATGAAGGTTCTGAAGTTGTCTTTCTTTTGGTGTTTAGGGCCGGATTATAATGATTTCAAGGTAAATAAGATGGAGGATAGACTAGAATGATACTTTGATGAGCCGAACTGACACCACAAAGATCAATCTAGGATTTCGACGCCACACTCTTTGTGATTGAAGAGTGATAAGTCAGTAGGGTTCTTCACAAATCAATCGAAGAACAACTTTAATTCTGTGAATTAAATTTCAAATCTTGGCCAAAAAAAGTCCCTTTATTACATATTCGATATACTATATTTATAATTGAACATCCCTCCAAAGTTAGGAAAAAATTCAACATGGCGTAAGTCAAGCCCAAAAATGACTTTGACAAACTAACCTAGACAAATTAATCAGCACACGTTTTTTGACCTTTTTATTAAATGTACCAAATTTAAAAACAACCATATCTTCTTACACAAAAGTCCAATGCGCTACATGGTTGGACAATCTAGAAAGGGCATGTTCTCAACTTGAAATCCACCCAGATTAGTCTTGTTTTCACATGCAATGGATGACTTCAAATTCGGTTCAAATTCATTTGTCTGCTCGACTCATAAAGACCAATTCCTTCACTTATTTGCATATCAACCCAAATTCAAGT
>JAGMVL010001022.1:0-33700 GCA_019202695.1 Populus x sibirica
AAAGTGTAAATAAATTTTAAATGACAAGAAAAAGTAAGTCTTGGTCCAAATCAATTTTAATGGTGATGTATTGGTGATTCCTTCAACATATATAAGATAACTGAACCTAATATCAACGATGGTGATATTAGATCGGAAGATATTACAATGAAGTTTAAAAAGATGAAGATTGATTATTGCTTAAGAATGAACAAGTACTTTCATATTAAGTAAGACATTGAATCAAGCAATCTCTATACCAAAACTAAGGTTTGTGCATAAAAATTCAAGATTATAACATTACCTAAATGATTTCTAAAATTTCTTTGCAATAATAAACATTCATGAAGAAAATGAAAAGATGAGACATTAAGATTCATTCATATATTAAAGAACTCACCTCAACCACCATCATCCTTGATTTGGATCCAAGAAGGAGATTAGCCAACCATGATTATATGTAATAACACTTTAATAAATATGAAATAACTTAAATCAAACTGAAATAATAAGTTTTACAATCTAAAGAACCGAAATCTATAAAGAAGAACACAACTCAATTGCAGTAAAAATTCGGACACAAATCTGACTCTAACTTTGGACAGCAATTCGACCCTCTTAGAAGCCTCCCCTAGAGATGGCTATTAGAGACATATTTATAGACCATTCTGATATCTTTCCAGATCATTAAAGAACAGCTCATTTGGACATCTGAGTCAAAAGTTATGGACATAACACCGAAAGGTGTTCCGGAAAATCAAATCAGGACAGCTTGGAGAACACTTTGGTGCACGTTTTTCTTCCTCCTTTGTGAGCTGTCTCATTCTTCTTTTTGACCCAAAATAATGTGACAATGTCCCCTCCAGCTTTCCATCCATGTGCTTGCCCTCTTGGATTAATGAATTATCCAAAATAAATCAAATGTTATTTGTTGTGTGGACATGTAAGATCATGGATGGTGCTTGGGCTGATTTGGAGGCTGATTTTGAGGCTGATTTGGGGCTGAATTTAAGCATCAAATAAGGATACAATGATCGGTCACCGTAGAACTTGGCTTCTTGGATGATTTTTGCGTCCCGGGGTCCTAGTTTTCGTCAAAGGTTTGAGCCACATGTAGTCTATGTACATTGAAGATTTCAGCGTCGCGCCGTAGAACCTGGGTTTCGAGGATGATATTTGGGACACCGGGGCCTCAGTTTTCATCAACGGTTTCTTCGGTCAGTCAGTCTATGTGCGCGAGAAGATGTCGGCGTCGGCCCGTAGAACTTGGCTTCTTGGATGATTTTTGCGTCCCAGGGTCCTAGTTTTCGTCAAAGGTTTCTGAGCCGCAGTAGTCTATGTACATTGAAGATTTCGTACCGTAGAACTGGGTTTCGAGGATGATATTTGGGACACCGGGCCTCGAGTTTTCATCAACGGTTTCTCGGTCAGCAGTCTATGTGCGAGAAGATGTCGGCGTCGGCCGTAGAACTTGGCTTCTTGGATGATTTTTGCGTCCCAGGGTCCTAGTTTTCGTCAAAGGTTTTCGAGCCGCGGTAGTCTATGTACATTGAAGATTTCGGCGTCAGCCGTAGAACTGGGTTTCGAGGATGATATTTGGGACACCTGGGCCTCAGTTTTCGTCAACGGTTTCTCGTCGGTCGCAGTAGTCTATGTGCGCGAGTAGATGTCAGCGTCGACCGTAGAACTTGGCTTCTTGGATGATTTTTGCGTCCCAGGGTCCTAGTTTTCGTCAAAGGTTTTTGAGCCAGCAGTAGTCTATGTACATTGAAGATTTCAGCGTCAGCCGTAGAACTGGGTTTTGGAGGATGATATTTGGGACACCTGGGCCTCAGTTTTCATCAACGGTTTCTCGGTCAGCAAGTCTATGTGCGCGAGAAGATGTCGGCGTCGGCCGTAGAACTTGGCTTCTTGGATGATTTTTGCGTCCCAGGGTCCTAGTTTTCGTCAAAGGTTTTCGAGCCGCAGTAGTCTATGTACATTGAAGATTTCGGCGTCGGCCGTAGAACCGGGTTTCGAGGATGATATTTGGGACACCGGGCCTCAGTTTTCATCAACGGTTTCTCGGTCGCGAGCGAGTCTATGTGCGCGAGAAGATGTCGGCGTCGACCGTAGAACTTGGCTTCTTGGATGATTTTTGCGTCCCAGGGTCCTAGTTTTCATCAAAGGTTTCTGAGCCAGCAGTAGTCTATGTACATTGAAGATTTCAGCGTCAGCCGTAGAACTGGGTTTTGGAGGATGATATTTGGGACACCTGGGCCTCAGTTTTCATCAACGGTTTCTCGTCGGTAGTAGCCTCTATGTGCGAGAAGATGTCGGCGTCGGCCGTAGAACTTGGCTTCTTGGATGATTTTTGCGTCCCGGGGTCCTAGTTTTCGTCAAAGGTTTCTGAGCCGGCGGTAGTCTATGTACATTGAAGATTTCGGCGTCGGCCGTAGAACTGGGTTTCGAGGATGATATTTGGGACACTGGGCCTCGGTTTTCATCAACGGTTTCTCGTCGCAGCGAGTCTATGTGCGCGAGAAGATGTCGGCGTCGGCCAGTAGAACTTGGCTTCTTGGATGATTTTTGCGTCCCGGGGTCCTAGTTTTCGTCAAAGGTTTTCGAGCCAGGAGCGGTAGTCTATGTACATTGAAGATTTCAGCGTGATCGTAGAACCGGGTTTCGAGGATGATATTTGGGACACCGGGGCCTCGATTTTCGTCAACGGTTTCTCGCTCAGACGGCTCTATGTGCGCGAGAAGATGTCGGCGTCGGCCGTAGAACTTGGCTTCTTGGATGATTTTTGCGTCCCGGGGTCCTAGTTTTCGGCAACGGTTTCTGAGCCAGGAGTAGTCTATGTACATTGAAGATTTCGGCGTCAGCCGTAGAACTCGGGTTTGGAGGATGATATTTGGGACACCGGGGCCTCGGTTTTCATCAACGGTTTCTCGTCGTCAGCGAGTCTATGTGCGCGAGAAGATGTCGGCGTCAGCCGTAGAACTTGGCTTCTTGGATGATTTTTGCGTCCCGGGGTCCTAGTTTTCGTCAAAGGTTTTCGAGCCAGCGGTAGTCTATGTACATTGAAGATTTCGTCGTCGTAGAACTGGGTTTCGAGGATGATATTTGGGACACACGGGCCTCGGTTTTCGTCAACGGTTTCTACGGTCAGCTAGCGGTCTATGTGCGAGAAGATGTCGGCGTCACCGTAGAACTTGGCTTCTTGGATGATTTTTGCGTCCCGGGTCCTAGTTTTCGTCAAAGGTTTTCGAGCCGGCAGTAGTCTATGTACATTGAAGATTTCAGCGTCGCCGTAGAACCAGGTTTCGAGGATGATATTTGGGACACTGGGCCTAGTTTTCATCAACGGTTTCTCGGTCAGCTAGTCTATGTGCGCAGAAGATGTCGGCGTCGGCCGTAGAACTTGGCTTCTTGGATGATTTTTGCGTCCCGGGGTCCTAGTTTTCGTCAAAGGTTTTTGAGCCGAGCGAGTAGTCTATGTACATTGAAGATTTTCGCGTCGTCGGCCGTAGAACCGGGTTTCGAGGATGATATTTGGGACACAGGGCCTCAGTTTTCATCAACGGTTTCTCGATCGTCAGCGAGTCTATGTGCGCGAGAAGATGTCGGCGTGCCCGTAGAACTTGGCTTCTTGGATGATTTTTGCGTCCCGGGGTCCTAGTTTTCGTCAAAGGTTTCGAGCGCGGTAGTCTATGTACATTGAAGATTTCGGCGTCGCCCGTAGAACCTGGGTTTCGAGGATGATATTTGGGACACTAGGCCTCAGTTTTCGTCAACGGTTTCTCGGTCGCCACGAGTCTATGTGCGCGAGAAGATGTCGGCGTCGGCCGTAGAACTTGGCTTCTTGGATGATTTTTGCGTCCCGGGGTCCTAGTTTTCGTCAAAGGTTTTCGAGCCGAGCGGTAGTCTATGTACATTGAAGATTTCGGCGTCGCCGTAGAACCGGGTTTTGGAGGATGATATTTGGGACACTAGGGCCTCAGTTTTTCATCAACGGTTTCTCGGTCAGCGAGTCTATGTGCGCGAGAAGATGTCGGCGTCGGCCGTAGAACTTGGCTTCTTGGATGATTTTTGCGTCCAGGGTCCTAGTTTTCGTCAAAGGTTTTGAGAGCGGTAGTCTATGTACATTGAAGATTTCGGCGTCGCCGTAGAACTGGGTTTCGAGGATGATATTTGGGACACTGGGCCTCGGTTTTCATCAACGGTTTCTCGTCGCCGGCAGTAGTCTATGTGCGAGAAGATGTCGGCGTCGGCCGTAGAACTTGGCTTCTTGGATGATTTTTGCGTCCCAGGGTCCTAGTTTTCGTCAAAGGTTTCTGAGCCGCAGTAGTCTATGTACATTGAAGATTTCGGCGTCGACCGTAGAACTGGGTTTCGAGGATGATATTTGGGACACACGGGGCCTCGAGTTTTCATCAACGGTTTCTCGGTCGCGGTAGTCTATGTGCGCGAGAAGATGTCGCGTCGTACCGTAGAACTTGGCTTCTTGGATGATTTTTGCGTCCCAGGGTCCTAGTTTTCGTCAAAGGTT
Source organism: Populus x sibirica (assembly GCA_019202695.1). Taxonomy (NCBI): domain Eukaryota; kingdom Viridiplantae; phylum Streptophyta; class Magnoliopsida; order Malpighiales; family Salicaceae; genus Populus; species Populus x sibirica. The sequence goes on from JAGMVL010001022.1 coordinate 4,511, forward strand.
TTCGAGCCAGCGGTAGTCTATGTACATTGAAGATTTCGGCGTCGGCCGTAGAACCGGGTTTCGAGGATGATATTTGGGACACGGGGACTCGAGTTTTCATCAACGGTTTCTCGGTCAGCAGACAGTCTATGTGCGAGAAGATGTCGCGTCGGTACCGTAGAACTTGGCTTCTTGGATGATTTTTGCGTCCCGGGGTCCTAGTTTTCGTCAAAGGTTTTTCGAGCCACAGTAGTCTATGTACATTGAAGATTTCGGCGTCGCCGTAGAACCTGGGTTTCGAGGATGATATTTGGGACACACCGGGCCTCGAGTTTTCATCAACGGTTTCTCGGTCGCGAGCGAGTCTATGTGCGCGAGAAGATGTCGGCGTCGACCGTAGAACTTGGCTTCTTGGATGATTTTTGCGTCCCGGGGTCCTAGTTTTCGTCAAAGGTTTTGCCGCAGTAGTCTATGTACATTGAAGATTTCAGCGTCGGCCGTAGAACCGGGTTTTGGAGGATGATATTTGGGACACAGGGCCTCAGTTTTCATCAACGGTTTCTCGGTCGTCAGCGTAGTCTATGTGCGCGAGAAGATGTCGGCGTCGACCGTAGAACTTGGCTTCTTGGATGATTTTTGCGTCCCAGGGTCCTAGTTTTCGTCAAAGGTTTGTGAGCAGCGGTAGTCTATGTACATTGAAGATTTCATCGTCGGCCGTAGAACCGGGTTTCGAGGATGATATTTGGGACACAGGGCCTCGGTTTTCATCAACGGTTTCTCGTCGCGGTAGTCTATGTGCGCAGTAGATGTCAGCGTCGACCGTAGAACTTGGCTTCATGGATGATTTCTGCGTCCCAGGATCCTAGTTTTCGACAACGGTTTCCTACCGTAGTCTATGTACATTGAAGATTTCAGCGTCGACGTAGAACCGGGTTTCGAGGATGATATTTGGGACACCGGGCCTCAGTTTTCATCAACGGTTTCTCGGTCGCCGTAGTCTATGTGCGAGAAGATGTCGGCGTCGGCCGTAGAACTTGGCTTCTTGGATGATTTTTGCGTCCCGGGGTCCTAGTTTTCGTCAAAGGTTTTTCGAGCCAGCGGTAGTCTATGTACATTGAAGATTTCGGCGTCAGCCGTAGAACTGGGTTTCGAGGATGATATTTGGGACACCGGGCCTCGGTTTTCATCAACGGTTTCTCGTCGACAGCTAGTCTATGTGCGCGAGAAGATGTCGGCGTCGGCCGTAGAACTTGGCTTCTTGGATGATTTTTGCGTCCCAGGGTCCTAGTTTTCGTCAAAGGTTTTACGACGGCGGTAGTCTATGTATGTACATTGAAGATTTCGTCGTCGTAGGTAGAACCGGGTTTCGAGGATGATATTTGGGACACACGGGGCCTCAGTTTTCATCAACGGTTTCTCGGTCTCAGTAGCGGTCTATGTGCGCGAGAAGATGTCGGCCGTAGAACTTGGCTTCTTGGATGATTTTTGCGTCCCAGGGTCCTAGTTTTCGTCAAAGGTTTCTGAGCCGAGCGGTAGTCTATGTACATTGAAGATTTCGGCGTCGGCCGTAGAACCGGGTTTCGAGGATGATATTTGGGACACACGGGCCTCGAGTTTTCATCAACGGTTTCTCGTCGTCGCAGTAGTCTATGTGCGCGAGAAGATGTCGGCGTCGGCCGTAGAACTTGGCTTCTTGGATGATTTTTGCGTCCCGGGGTCCTAGTTTTCGTCAAAGGTTTTTCGAGCGAGCGGTAGTCTATGTACATTGAAGATTTCAGCGTCAGCCGTAGAACTGGGTTTCGAGGATGATATTTGGGACACCTGGGCCTCAGTTTTCGTCAACGGTTTCTCGTCGCTGAGTCTATGTGCGAGAAGATGTCGGCGTCGGCCGTAGAACTTGGCTTCTTGGATGATTTTTGCGTCCCGGGGTCCTAGTTTTCGTCAAAGGTTTCTAAGCCAGCGGTAGTCTATGTACATTGAAGATTTCAGCGTCAGCCGTAGAACTGGGTTTTGGAGGATGATATTTGGGACACCTGGGCCTCGGTTTTCATCAACGGTTTCTCGTCGGTCAGTAGTCTATGTGCGCGAGAAGATGTCAGCGTCGGCCGTAGAACTTGGCTTCTTGGATGATTTTTGCGTCCCAGGGTCCTAGTTTTCGTCAAAGGTTTCTGAGCCAGCGGTAGTCTATGTACATTGAAGATTTCAGCGTCAGCCGTAGAACCGGGTTTCGAGGATGATATTTGGGACACCTGGGCCTCCGTTTTCATCAACGGTTTTCTCGGTCGCAGTAGTCTATGTGCGAGAAGATGTCGGCGTCGCCGTAGAACTTGGCTTCTTGGATGATTTTTGCGTCCCAGGGTCCTAGTTTTCGTCAAAGGTTTCTGAGCCGGCGGTAGTCTATGTACATTGAAGATTTCGGCGTCACCGTAGAACCGGGTTTTGGAGGATGATATTTGGGACACGGGGCCTCGGTTTTCATCAACGGTTTCTCAGTCGCAGTAGTCTATGTGTGCGCGAGAAGATGTCGGCGTCGGCCGTAGAACTTGGCTTCTTGGATGATTTTTGCGTCCCGGGGTCCTAGTTTTCGTCAAAGGTTTTTGAGCCAGCGGTAGTCTATGTACATTGAAGATTTCGGCGTAGCCGTAGAAGCTGGGTTTTGGAGGATGATATTTGGGACACCCGGGCCTCGAGTTTTCATCAACGGTTTCTCTCGGTCGCAGTAGCTCTATGTGCGCGAGAAGATGTCGGCGTCGGCCGTAGAACTTGGCTTCTTGGATGATTTTTGCGTCCCGGGGTCCTAGTTTTCGTCAAAGGTTTCGAGCCAGCGGTAGTCTATGTACATTGAAGATTTCGGCGTCGTAGCCGTAGAACGGGTTTCGAGGATGATATTTGGGACACGGGGCCTCAGTTTTCGTCAACGGTTTCTCGGTCGCAGCTAGTCTATGTGCGCGAGAAGATGTCGGCGTCGGCCGTAGAACTTGGCTTCTTGGATGATTTTTGCGTCCCGGGGTCCTAGTTTTCGTCAAAGGTTTATGAGCCGCGGTAGTCTATGTACATTGAAGATTTCAGCGTCGGCCGTAGAAGCCGGGTTTGGAGGATGATATTTGGGACACTAGGGCCTCAGTTTTCGTCAACGGTTTCTCGGTCGTCGAGTAGTCTATGTGCGCGAGAAGATGTCGGCGTCGGCCGTAGAACTTGGCTTCTTGGATGATTTTTGCGTCCCAGGGTCCTAGTTTTCGTCAAAGGTTTTCGAGCCGGCGGTAGTCTATGTACATTGAAGATTTCAGCGTCGGCCGTAGAACCGGGTTTCGAGGATGATATTTGGGACACCGGGGCCTCGGTTTTTGTCAACGGTTTCTCGGTCGCGCAGCTAGTCTATGTGCGCGAGAAGATGTCGTCGCGTCACCGTAGAACTTGGCTTCTTGGATGATTTTTGCGTCCCCGGGGTCCTAGTTTTCGTCAAAGGTTTCTGAGCAGCGGTAGTCTATGTACATTGAAGATTTCGGCGTCAGCCGTAGAACTGGGTTTCGAGGATGATATTTGGGACACAGGGCCTCAGTTTTCATCAACGGTTTCTCGGTCGGCAGATAGTCTATGTGCGAGAAGATGTCGGCGTCGGCCGTAGAACTTGGCTTCTTGGATGATTTTTGCGTCCCGGGGTCCTAGTTTTCGTCAAGGTTTCGAGCCAGCCGGTAGTCTATGTACATTGAAGATTTCGGCGTCAGCCGTAGAACTGGGTTTCGAGGATGATATTTGGGACACCGGGCCTCGGTTTTCATCAACGGTTTCTCGGTCGGCGCTAGTCTATGTGCGCGAGAAGATGTCGGCGTCGACCGTAGAACTTGGCTTCTTGGATGATTTTTGCGTCCCGGGGTCCTAGTTTTCGTCAAAGGTTTTGAGCGAGCGCAGTAGTCTATGTACATTGAAGATTTCGGCGTCGTAGTAGAACTGGGTTTCGAGGATGATATTTGGGACACACGGGGCCTCTCGAGTTTTCGTCAACGGTTTCTCGGTCAGCGGTAGTCTATGTGCGCGAGAAGATGTCGGCGTCGTGCCGTAGAACTTGGCTTCTTGGATGATTTTTGCGTCCCAGGGTCCTAGTTTTCGTCAAAGGTTTTCGAGCCAGCGGTAGTCTATGTACATTGAAGATTTCAGCGTACCGTAGAACCGGGTTTCGAGGATGATATTTGGGACACCGGGCCTCAGTTTTCATCAACGGTTTCTTCATCGGTCGGTAGTCTATGTGCGCGAGAAGATGTCGGCGTCGGCCGTAGAGAACTTGGCTTCTTGGATGATTTTTGCGTCCCGGGGTCCTAGTTTTCGTCAAAGGTTTTCGAGAGCCAGTAGTCTATGTACATTGAAGATTTCGTCGCCGTAGAACCTGGGTTTCGAGGATGATATTTGGGACACCGGGGCCTCGGTTTTCATCAACGGTTTCTCGGTCGTCGCAGTAGTCTATGTGCGCGAGAAGATGTCGGCGTCGGCCGTAGAACTTGGCTTCTTGGATGATTTTTGCGTCCCAGGGTCCTAGTTTTCGTCAAAGGTTTTCTGAGCCAGCGGTAGTCTATGTACATTGAAGATTTCAGCGTCAGCCGTAGAACTGGGTTTCGAGGATGATATTTGGGACACCTGGGCCTCAGTTTTCATCAACGGTTTCTCGGTCGCAGTCTATGTCTATGTGCGAGAAGATGTCGGCGTCGGCCGTAGAACTTGGCTTCTTGGATGATTTTTGCGTCCCAGGGTCCTAGTTTTCGTCAAAGGTTTTGAGCCAGCGGTAGTCTATGTACATTGAAGATTTCGGCGTAGCCGTAGAACCGGGTTTCGAGGATGATATTTGGGACACCGGGGCCTCAGTTTTCATCAACGGTTTCTCGTCGCCAGCAGGTCTATGTGCGCGAGAAGATGTCGGCGTCGGCCGTAGAACTTGGCTTCTTGGATGATTTTTGCGTCCCGGGGTCCTAGTTTTCGTCAAAGGTTTCTGAGCCGCGGTAGTCTATGTACATTGAAGATTTCAGCGTCAGCCGTACAGCGGGCTTCGAGGATGACATTTGGGACACACAGGGCCTCGAGTTTTCATCAACGGTTTCTCGGTCGGCTAGTCTATGTGCGAGAAGATGTCGGCGTCGGCCGTAGAACTTGGCTTCTTGGATGATTTTTGCGTCCCAGGGTCCTAGTTTTCGTCAAAGGTTTTCGAGCCGCAGTAGTCTATGTACATTGAAGATTTCGGCGTCGTGCCGTAGAACCGGGTTTCGAGGATGATATTTGGGACACCGGGCCTCAGTTTTCATCAACGGTTTCTCGGTCGCAGACGTAGTCTATGTGCGCGAGAAGATGTCGGCGTCCGTAGAACTTGGCTTCTTGGATGATTTTTGCGTCCCAGGGTCCTAGTTTTCGTCAAAGGTTTGAGAGCCGTAGTAGTCTATGTACATTGAAGATTTCGGCGTCAGCCGTAGAACTGGGTTTCGAGGATGATATTTGGGACACACTGGGCCTCAGTTTTCATCAACGGTTTCTCGGTCGCAGCGTAGTCTATGTGCGCGAGAAGATGTCGGCGTCGGCCGTAGAACTTGGCTTCTTGGATGATTTTTGCGTCCCAGGGTCCTAGTTTTCGTCAAAGGTTTTCGAGCCAGCGGTAGTCTATGTACATTGAAGATTTCGGCGTCAGCCGTAGAACTGGGTTTCGAGGATGATATTTGGGACACACAGGGCCTCGGTTTTCGTCAACGGTTTCTCGGTCGGCTAGTCTATGTGCGCGAGAAGATGTCGGCGTCGGCCGTAGAACTTGGCTTCTTGGATGATTTTTGCGTCCCGGGGTCCTAGTTTTCGTCAAAGGTTTTCGAGCAGCAGTAGTCTATGTACATTGAAGATTTCGGCGTCAGCCGTAGAACTCGGGTTTCGAGGATGATATTTGGGACACACGGGGCCTCAGTTTTCATCAACGGTTTCTCAGTCGGCGAGTCTATGTGCGCGAGAAGATGTCGGCGTCGGCCGTAGAACTTGGCTTCTTGGATGATTTTTGCGTCCCGGGGTCCTAGTTTTCGTCAAAGGTTTTCGAGCCAGCAGTAGTCTATGTACATTGAAGATTTCGGCGTCGGCCGTAGAACTGGGTTTCGAGGATGATATTTGGGACACCGGGGCCTCGAGTTTTCATCAACGGTTTCTAGTCGGTCGGCGTAGTCTATGTGCGCGAGAAGATGTCGGCGTCGGCCGTAGAACTTGGCTTCTTGGATGATTTTTGCGTCCCGGGGTCCTAGTTTTCGTCAAAGGTTTCTGAGAGCGGTAGTCTATGTACATTGAAGATTTCAGCGTCAGCCGTAGAAGCTGGGTTTCGAGGATGATATTTTGGGACACCAGGGCCTCAGTTTTCATCAACGGTTTCTCGGTCGTCAGTGCAGTCTATGTGCGCGAGAAGATGTCGGCGTCGCCCGTAGAACTTGGCTTCTTGGATGATTTTTGCGTCCCAGGGTCCTAGTTTTCGTCAAAGGTTTTTACGAGCCGCGGTAGTCTATGTACATTGAAGATTTCGGCGTAGCCGTAGAACCTGGGTTTCGAGGATGATATTTGGGACACACGGGACTCGATTTTTCATCAACGGTTTCTCGGTCGCCAGCGTAGTCTATGTGCGCAGAAGATGTCGGCGTCGGCCGTAGAACTTGGCTTCTTGGATGATTTTTGCGTCCCGGGGTCCTAGTTTTCGTCAAAGGTTTCGAGCCAGCAGTAGTCTATGTACATTGAAGATTTCGGCGTCGCCGTAGAACTGGGTTTCGAGGATGATATTTGGGACACCTGGGCCTCCGTTTTCATCAACGGTTTCTCGGTCAGCGACGTAGTCTATGTGCGCGAGAAGATGTCGGCGTCGGCCGTAGAACTTGGCTTCTTGGATGATTTTTGCGTCCCAGGGTCCTAGTTTTCGTCAAAGGTTTTCGAGCCGGCAGTAGTCTATGTACATTGAAGATTTCGGCGTCGGCCGTAGAACTCGGGTTTCGAGGATGATATTTGGGACACCGGGCCTCGGTTTTCATCAACGGTTTCTCGGTCATCAGAGTAGTCTATGTGCGCAGAAGATGCAGCGTCGGCCGTAGAACTTGGCTTCTTGGATGATTTTTGCGTCCCAGGGTCCTAGTTTTCGTCAAAGGTTTTCGTCTATGTACATTGAAGATTTCAGCGTCAGCCGTAGAACTGGGTTTCGAGGATGATATTTGGGACACCTGGGCCTCAGTTTTCATCAACGGTTTCTCGGTCAACAGAACTCTATGTGCGCAGAAGATGTTAGCGTCGGCCGTAGAACTTGGCTTCTTGGATGATTTTTGCGTCCCAGGGTCCTAGTTTTCGTCAACGGTTTTTGAGCCAGTAGTAGTCTATGTACATTAAAGATTTCAGCGTCAGGCGTAGAACTGGGTTTCGAGGATGATATTTGGGACACAGGGCCTCAGTTTTCATCAACGGTTTCTCGAGTCGCAGCTAGTCTATGTGCGCAAGATGTCGGCGTCGGCCGTAGAACTTGGCTTCTTGGATGATTTTTGCGTCCCAAGGTCCTAGTTTTCGTCAAAGGTTTTGAGAGCCAGCAGTAGTCTATGTACATTGAAGATTTCGGCGTCGGCCGTAGAACCGGGTTTCGAGGATGATATTTGGGACACCAGGGGCCTCAGTTTTTCATCAACGGTTTCTCGATCGCAGCTAGTCTATGTGCGCGAGAAGATGTCGGCGTCGGCCGTAGAACTTGGCTTCTTGGATGATTTTTGCGTCCCAAGGTCCTAGTTTTCGTCAAAGGTTTTCGAGAGCGCAGTAGTCTATGTACATTGAAGATTTCGGCGTCGGCCGTAGAACCGGGTTTCGAGGATGATATTTGGGACACCGGGGCCTCGAGTTTTCGTCAACGGTTTCTCGTGTCGGAGCAGTCTATGTGCGCAGAAGATGTCGGCGTCGGCCGTAGAACTTGGCTTCTTGGATGATTTTTGCGTCCCAGGGTCCTAGTTTTCGTCAAAGGTTTCTGAGCCAGCGGTAGTCTATGTACATTGAAGATTTCAGCGTCAACCGTAGAACTGGGTTTCGAGGATGATATTTGGGACACCAGGGCCTCGAGTTTTCATCAACGGTTTCTCGTCAGAAGCTAGTCTATGTGCGCAGAAGATGTCGGCGTCACCGTAGAACTTGGCTTCTTGGATGATTTTTGCGTCCCAGGGTCCTAGTTTTCGTCAAAGGTTTTCGAGCCGGCGGTAGTCTATGTACATTGAAGATTTCGGCGTCGGCCGTAGAACTCGGGTTTCGAGGATGATATTTGGGACACCGGGGCCTCGTTTTTCATCAACGGTTTCTCGGTCGCAGTACGGTCTATGTGCGAGAAGATGTCGGCGTCGGCCGTAGAACTTGGCTTCTTGGATGATTTTTGCGTCCCAGGGTCCTAGTTTTCGTCAAAGGTTTCTGAGCCGCGGTAGTCTATGTACATTGAAGATTTCGGCGTCAGCCGTAGAACTGGGTTTCGAGGATGATATTTGGGACACAGGGCCTCGGTTTTCATCAACGGTTTCTCCGTCACGCTAGTCTATGTGCGCAGAAGATGTCGTCGCGTCACCGTAGAACTTGGCTTCTTGGATGATTTTTGCGTCCCAGGGTCCTAGTTTTCGTCAAAGGTTTTTTGAGCCGAGCGGTAGTCTATGTACATTGAAGATTTCAGCGTCGCCGTAGAACTGGGTTTCGAGGATGATATTTGGGACACCGGGCCTCGTTTTTCATCAACGGTTTCTCGGTCAGCAGCGGTCTATGTGCGCGAGAAGATGTCGGCGTCGGCCGTAGAACTTGGCTTCTTGGATGATTTTTGCGTCCCAGGGTCCTAGTTTTCGTCAAAGGTTTGTGAGCCGCAGTAGTCTATGTACATTGAAGATTTCGTCGTAGCCGTAGAACCGGGTTTCGAGGATGATATTTGGGACACAGGGGCCTCGGTTTTCATCAACGGTTTCTCGGTCAGCAGTACTCTATGTGCGAGAAGATGTCGTCGTCGGTAGTAGAACTTGGCTTCTTGGATGATTTTTGCGTCCCGGGGTCCTAGTTTTCGTCAAAGGTTTTCGAGCCGGCGGTAGTCTATGTACATTGAAGATTTCGTCGCCGTAGAACTGGGTTTCGAGGATGATATTTGGGACACCGGGCCTCGAGTTTTCATCAACGGTTTCTCGGTCCGCATAGTCTCTATGTGCGCGAGAAGATGTCGGCGTCGGCCGTAGAACTTGGCATCTTAGACGATTTTTGCGTCCTAGGGTCCTAGTTTTCGTCAACAGTTTCTAAACCGGTAGTAGTCTATGTACATTGAAGATTTCGGCGTTAGCCGTAGAACCGGGTTTCGAGGATGATATTTGGGACACAGGGCCTCATTTTTCATCAACGGTTTTCTCGGTCAGCGGTCTATGTGCGCGAGAAGATGTCGGCGTCGGCCGTAGAACTTGGCTTCTTGGATGATTTTTGGTCCCAGGGTCCTAGTTTTCGTCAAAGGTTTCGAGCCGCAGTAGTCTATGTACATTGAAGATTTCAGCGTCGGCCGTAGAACGGGTTTCGAGGATGATATTTGGGACACACAGGGCCTCGAGTTTTCATCAACGGTTTCTAGTCGGCAATACGGTCTATGTGTGCGAGAAGATGTCGGCGTCGGACCGTAGAACTTGGCTTCTTGGATGATTTTTGCGTCCCAGGGTCCTAGTTTTCGTCAAAGGTTTCGAGCCGAGCGGTAGTCTATGTACATTGAAGATTTCAGCGTCGGCCGTAGAACCGGGTTTCGAGGATGATATTTGGGACACTGGGCCTCGGTTTTCATCAACGGTTTCTCGGTCGACGGTCTATGTGCGCGAGAAGATGTCGGCGTCGTGCCGTAGAACTTGGCTTCTTGGATGATTTTTGCGTCCCGAGGTCCTAGTTTTCGTCAAAGGTTTCTGAGCCGCAGTAGTCTATGTACATTGAAGATTTCGGCGTCGGCCGTAGAACTGGGTTTCGAGGATGATATTTGGGACACACGGGGCCTCAGTTTTCATCAACGGTTTCTCGTCGTCGACAGTAGTCTATGTGCGCGAGAAGATGTCGGCGTCGGCCGTAGAACTTGGCTTCTTGGATGATTTTTGCGTCCCGGGGTCCTAGTTTTCGTCAAAGGTTTTTGAGAGCCACAGTAGTCTATGTACATTGAAGATTTCGGCGCGTAGCCGTAGAACTGGGTTTCGAGGATGATATTTGGGACACTGGGCCTCAGTTTTCGTCAACGGTTTCTCGAGTCGCGAGCAGTCTATGTGCGCGAGAAGATGTCGGCGTCGGCCGTAGAACTTGGCTTCTTGGATGATTTTTGCGTCCCAGGGTCCTAGTTTTCGTCAAAGGTTTCGAGAGCCAGCGGTAGTCTATGTACATTGAAGATTTCAGCGTAGCCGTAGAACCGGGTTTCGAGGATGATATTTGGGACACGGGGCCTCGAGTTTTCATCAACGGTTTCTCGGTCGCAGCTAGTCTATGTGCGCGAAGATGTCGGCGTCGGCCGTAGAACTTGGCTTCTTGGATGATTTTTGCGTCCCAGGGTCCTAGTTTTCGTCAAAGGTTTCGAGCCGACGGTAGTCTATGTACATTGAAGATTTCGGCGTCGCCGTAGAACTCGGGTTTCGAGGATGATATTTGGGACACACGGGCCTCGATTTTCATCAACGGTTTCTCGTCGTCAGCTACGTCTATGTGCGCGAGAAGATGTCGGCGTCGGCCGTAGAACTTGGCTTCTTGGATGATTTTTGCGTCCCGGGGTCCTAGTTTTCGTCAAAGGTTTGAGAGCGGCAGTAGTCTATGTACATTGAAGATTTCGGCGTCGCCCGTAGAACCTGGGTTTCGAGGATGATATTTGGGACACCAGGGCCTCAGTTTTCATCAACGGTTTCTCGGTCGCGCGATGTCTATGTGCGCAGAAGATGTCGGCGTCGGCCGTAGAACTTGGCTTCTTGGATGATTTTTGCGTCCCAGGGTCCTAGTTTTCGGCAACGGTTTCTGAGCCGAGCGGTAGTCTATGTACATTGAAGATTTCAGCGTCAGCCGTAGAACTGGGTTTTGGAGGATGATATTTGGGACACACGGGCCTCGGTTTTCATCAACGGTTTCTCGGTCACTAGCGGTCTATGCGCGAGAAGATGTCAGCGTCGGCCGTAGAACTTGGCTTCTTGGATGATTTTTGCGTCCCAGGGTCCTAGTTTTCGTCAAAGGTTTCCGAGCCAGCAGTAGTCTATGTACATTGAAGATTTCGGCGTCGCCGTAGAACCGGGTTTCGAGGATGATATTTGGGACACACGGGGCCTCGGTTTTCATCAACGGTTTCTCGGTCGTCAGCGAGTCTATGTGCGCAGAAGATGTCGCGTCGGACCGTAGAACTTGGCTTCTTGGATGATTTTTGCGTCCCAGGGTCCTAGTTTTCGTCAACAGTTTCTGAGCCGGTAGTAGTCTATGTACATTGAAGATTTCGGCGTCGTAGCCGTAGAAGCGGGTTTCGAGGATGATATTTGGGACACAGGGCCTCGAGTTTTCATCAACGGTTTCTCGGTCGACGACGGTCTATGTGTGCGAGAAGATGTCGGCGTCCGTAGAACTTGGCTTCTTGGATGATTTTTGCGTCCCGGGGTCCTAGTTTTCGTCAAAGGTTTCGAGCCAGCGGTAGTCTATGTACATTGAAGATTTCGGCGTCGGACCGTAGAACTGGGTTTCGAGGATGATATTTGGGACACCGGGCCTCGAGTTTTCATCAACGGTTTCTCGGTCGGCAGTAGTCTATGTGCGCGAGAAGATGTCGGCGTCGGCCGTAGAACTTGGCTTCTTGGATGATTTTTGCGTCCCGGGGTCCTAGTTTTCGTCAAGGTTTTCGAGCCGCAGGTAGTCTATGTACATTGAAGATTTCGTCGGCCGTAGAAGTAGAACCGGGTTTCGAGGATGATATTTGGGACACCTGGGGCTCAGTTTTCATCAACGGTTTCTCGGTCGCGTAGTCTATGTGCGCGAGAAGATGTCGGCGTCGGCCGTAGAACTTGGCTTCTTGGATGATTTTTGCGTCCCAGGGTCCTAGTTTTCGTCAAAGGTTTCGAGCCAGCAGTAGTCTATGTACATTGAAGATTTCGGCGTCGGCCGTAGAACTCGGGTTTCGAGGATGATATTTGGGACACCAGGGCCTCGAGTTTTCATCAACGGTTTCTCGGTCGGCACGTCTAGTCTATGTGCGAGAAGATGTCGGCGTCGGCCGTAGAACTTGGCTTCTTGGATGATTTTTGCGTCCCAAGGTCCTAGTTTTCGTCAAAGGTTTCTGAGCCAGCGGTAGTCTATGTACATTGAAGATTTCGGCGTCGGCCGTAGAATGGGTTTCGAGGATGATATTTGGGACACCTGGGCCTCAGTTTTCATCAACGGTTTCTCGGTCAGCAGTACTCTATGTGCGCAGAAGATGTCAGCGTCAGCCGTAGAACTTGGCTTCTTGGATGATTTTTGCGTCCCAGGGTCCTAGTTTTCGTCAAAGGTTTCGAGCCGGCAGTAGTCTATGTACATTGAAGATTTTCGGCGTCGCCGTAGAACCTGGGTTTCGAGGATGATATTTGGGACACAGGGCCTCAGTTTTCATCAACGGTTTCTCGGTCGGCGCTAGTCTATGTGCGCAGCAGATGTCAGCGTCGGCCGTAGAACTTGGCTTCTTGGATGATTTTTGCGTCCCAGGGTCCTAGTTTTCGTCAAAGGTTTCCGAGCCAGCAGTAGTCTATGTACATTGAAGATTTCAGCGTAGCCGTAGAACTCGGGTTTCGAGGATGATATTTGGGACACCGGGCCTCAGTTTTCATCAACGGTTTCTCGGTCGCCGCGCTAGTCTATGTGCGAGAAGATGTCGGCGTCGGCCGTAGAACTTGGCTTCTTGGATGATTTTTGCGTCCCAGGGTCCTAGTTTTCGTCAAAGGTTTCTGAGCCGGCGGTAGTCTATGTACATTGAAGATTTCGGCGTCGGCCGTAGAACCGGGTTTCGAGGATGATATTTGGGACACCGGGGCCTCGGTTTTCATCAACGGTTTCTCTCAGTCGCAGTAGTCTATGTGCGCGAGAAGATGTCGGCGTCGGCCGTAGAACTTGGCTTCTTGGATGATTTTTGCGTCCCGGGGTCCTAGTTTTCGTCAAAGGTTTCGAGCCGGCGGTAGTCTATGTACATTGAAGATTTCGAAGCGTCGCCGTAGAACCGGGTTTCGGAGGATGATATTTGGGACACCTAGGGCCTCAGTTTTCATCAACGGTTTCTCGGTCGTCGCAGCAGTCTATGTGCGCGAGAAGATGTCGGCGTCGGCCGTAGAACTTGGCTTCTTGGATGATTTTTGCGTCCCAGGGTCCTAGTTTTCGTCAAAGGTTTGTGAGCCGACAGTAGTCTATGTACATTGAAGATTTCGGCGTCGTGCACCGTAGAACCGGGTTTCGAGGATGATATTTGGGACACAGGGCCTCAGTTTTCATCAACGGTTTTCTCGGTCAGCAGTCTATGTGCGCGAGAAGATGTCGGCGTCGGCCGTAGAACTTGGCTTCTTGGATGATTTTTGCGTCCCGGGGTCCTAGTTTTCGTCAAAGGTTTCGAGCCAGCGGTAGTCTATGTACATTGAAGATTTCGTCGGCGTCCGTAGAACTGGGTTTCGAGGATGATATTTGGGACACACGGGCCTCAGTTTTTCATCAACGGTTTCTCGGTCGCCGCAGTAGTCTATGTGCGCAGAAGATGTCGGCGTCGGCCGTAGAACTTGGCTTCTTGGATGATTTTTGCGTCCCAAGGTCCTAGTTTTCGTCAAAGGTTTCGAGCCAGCGGTAGTCTATGTACATTGAAGATTTCGTCGTCCGTAGAACTGGGTTTCGAGGATGATATTTGGGACACCGGGCCTCGGTTTTCATCAACGGTTTCTCGATCGCAGCGGTCTATGTGCGCAGAAGATGTCGGCGTCGGCCGTAGAACTTGGCTTCTTGGATGATTTTTGCGTCCCAAGGTCCTAGTTTTCGTCAAAGGTTTTCGAGCCGACGGTAGTCTATGTACATTGAAGATTTCAGCGTCGGCCGTAGAACTGGGTTTCGAGGATGATATTTGGGACACCTGGGCCTCAGTTTTCATCAACGGTTTCTCGGTCAGCAGTACTCTATGTACGAGAAGATGTCAGCGTCAGCCGTAGAACTTGGCTTCTTGGATGATTTTTGCGTCCCAGTGGTCCTAGTTTTCGTCAAAGGTTTTCGAGCAGTAGTCTATGTACATTGAAGATTTCGGCGTCGCGTAGTAGAACCGGGTTTCGAGGATGATATTTGGGACACCGGGGCCTCGGTTTTCATCAACGGTTTCTCGGTCGTCGAGAGTCTATGTGCGCAGAAGATGTCAGCGTCGGCCGTAGAACTTGGCTTCTTGGATGATTTCTGCGTCCAGGGTCCTAGTTTTCATCAAAGGTTTTCGAGCCGCGGTAGTCTATGTACATTGAAGATTTCAGCGTCGGCCGTAGAACTGGGTTTCGAGGATGATATTTGGGACACACGGGCCTCAGTTTTCATCAACGGTTTCTCGTCATCGGCAGCTAGTCTATGTGTGCGAGAAGATGTCAGCGTCGGCCGTAGAACTTGGCTTCTTGGATGATTTTTGTGTCCCAGGGTCCTAGTTTTCGTCAAAGGTTTCTGAGCCTGCAGTAGTCTATGTACATTGAAGATTTCAGCGTCGGCCGTAGAACTGGGTTTCGAGGATGATATTTGGGACACTTGGGCCTCAGTTTTCATCAACGGTTTCTCGGTCGCAGCTACTCTATGTGCGCAGAAGATGTCAGCGTCAGCCGTAGAACTTGGCTTCTTGGATGATTTTTGCGTCCCAGGGTCCTAGTTTTCGTCAAAGGTTTCTGAGCCAGCGGTAGTCTATGTACATTGAAGATTTCGCGCGAGCCGTAGAACCGGGTTTCGAGGATGATATTTGGGACACCTGGGCCTCAGTTTTCGTCAACGGTTTCTGAGTCGCCAGCAGTCTATGTGCGCAGAAGATGTCAGCGTCGGCCGTAGAACTTGGCTTCTTGGATGATTTCTGCGTCCCAAGGTCCTAGTTTTCGTCAAAGGTTTCGAGCCAGACGGTAGTCTATGTACATTGAAGATTTCGGCGTCGTGCCGTAGAACTGGGTTTCGAGGATGATATTTGGGACACCGGGGCCTCGGTTTTCATCAACGGTTTCTCGGTCGGCGTAGTCTATGTGCGCAGAAGATGTCGGCGTCGGCCGTAGAACTTGGCTTCTTGGATGATTTTTGCGTCCCAGGGTCCTAGTTTTCGTCAAAGGTTTGTGAGCCGGCAGTAGTCTATGTACATTGAAGATTTCAGCGTAGCCGTAGAACTGGGTTTCGAGGATGATATTTGGGACACTGGGCCTCGAGTTTTCATCAACGGTTTCTCGGTCGCCAGCTAGTCTATGTGCGCAGAAGATGTCGGCGTCACCGTAGAACTTGGCTTCTTGGATGATTTTTGCGTCCAAGGTCCTAGTTTTCGTCAAAGGTTTTCGAGCCGAGCAGTAGTCTATGTACATTGAAGATTTCGGCGTCGGCCGTAGAACCGGGTTTCGAGGATGATATTTGGGACACCGGGCCTCGGTTTTCGTCAACGGTTTCTCGTCGTCGGCGGTAGTCTATGTGCGCAGAAGATGTCGGCGTCGGCCGTAGAACTTGGCTTCTTGGATGATTTTTGCGTCCCAGGGTCCTAGTTTTCGTCAAAGGTTTTCGAGCCAGCGGTAGTCTATGTACATTGAAGATTTCGGCGTCCGTAGAACCGGGTTTCGAGGATGATATTTGGGACACCAGGGCCTCAGTTTTCATCAACGGTTTCTCGGTCGCGGCCGTCTAGTCTATGTGCGCGAGAAGATGTCGGCGTCGGCCGTAGAACTTGGCTTCTTGGATGATTTTTGCGTCCCAGGGTCCTAGTTTTCGTCAAAGGTTTTCGAGCCGCAGTAGTCTATGTACATTGAAGATTTCGGCGTCGGCCGTAGAACTGGGTTTCGAGGATGATATTTGGGACACCGGGCCTCAGTTTTCATCAACGGTTTCTCGGTCGCAGTAGTCTATGTGCGCAGAAGATGTCGGCGTCGGCCGTAGAACTTGGCTTCTTGGATGATTTTTGCGTCCCAGTGGTCCTAGTTTTCGTCAAAGGTTTCGAGCCAGCAGTAGTCTATGTACATTGAAGATTTCAGCGTCAGCCGTAGAACTCGGGTTTCGAGGATGATATTTGGGACACCGGGCCTCAGTTTTCATCAACGGTTTCTCGGTCGCAGCGGTCTATGTGCGCAGAAGATGTCGGCGTCGGCCGTAGAACTTGGATTCTTGGATGATTTTTTGCGTCCCAGGTCCTAGTTTTCGTCAACGGTTTTCGAGCCGCAGTAGTCTATGTACATTGAAGATTTCGGCGTCGAGCCGTAGAACCGGGTTTCGAGGATGATATTTGGGACACGGGCCTCAGTTTTCATCAACGGTTTCTCGGTCGGCAGTAGTCTATGTGCGCGAGAAGATGTCGGCGTCGGCCGTAGAACTTGGCTTCTTGGATGATTTTTGCGTCCCAGGGTCCTAGTTTTCGTCAAAGGTTTTCGAGCCGGCGGTAGTCTATGTACATTGAAGATTTCGGCGTCGGCCGTAGAACCGGGTTTCGAGGATGATATTTGGGACACCGGGCCTCGAGTTTTCATCAACGGTTTCTCAGTCGCAGGTCTATGTGCGCGAGAAGATGTCGGCGTCGGCCGTAGAACTTGGCTTCTTGGATGATTTTTGCGTCCCAGGGTCCTAGTTTTCGTCAAAGGTTTTCGAGCCGCGGTAGTCTATGTACATTGAAGATTTCGGCGTCAGTGCACCGTAGAACCGGGTTTCGAGGATGATATTTGGGACACCGGGGCCTCGAGTTTTCATCAACGGTTTCTCAGTCCGCGAGCGTAGTCTATGTGCGCAGAAGATGTCGGCGTCGGCCGTAGAACTTGGCTTCTTGGATGATTTTTGCGTCCCAGGGTCCTAGTTTTCGTCAAAGGTTTTCGAGCCAGCGAGTAGTCTATGTACATTGAAGATTTCGGCGTCGGCCGTAGAACTCGGGTTTCGAGGATGATATTTGGGACACCAGGGCCTCAGTTTTCATCAACGGTTTCTCGGTCACAGATAGTCTATGTGCGCGAGAAGATGTCGGCGTCGCCGTAGAACTTGGCTTCTTGGATGATTTTTGCGTCCCAGGGTCCTAGTTTTCGTCAAAGGTTTCCGAGCCGCAGTAGTCTATGTACATTGAAGATTTCGGCGTCGGCCGTAGAACCTGGGTTTCGAGGATGATATTTGGGACACCGGGGCCTCGGTTTTCGTCAACGGTTTCTCGGTCGTGCAGCGGTAGTCTATGTGTGCGAGAAGATGTCGGCGTCGGCCGTAGAACTTGGCTTCTTGGATGATTTTTGCGTCCCGAGGTCCTAGTTTTCGTCAAAGGTTTCTGAGCGCAGTAGTCTATGTACATTGAAGATTTCGGCGTCAGCCGTAGAACCTGGGTTTCGAGGATGATATTTGGGACACC
Organism: Populus x sibirica; assembly: GCA_019202695.1. Taxonomy (NCBI): domain Eukaryota; kingdom Viridiplantae; phylum Streptophyta; class Magnoliopsida; order Malpighiales; family Salicaceae; genus Populus; species Populus x sibirica. Next base: position 22,035 of record JAGMVL010001022.1, read on the forward strand.
GGGGCCTCAGTTTTCATCAACGGTTTCTCGGTCAGCAGTCTATATGCGCGAGAAGATGTCGGCGTCGGCCGTAGAACTTGGCTTCTTGGATGATTTTTGCGTCCCGGGGTCCTAGTTTTCGTCAAAGGTTTTCGAGCCAGCAGTAGTCTATGTACATTGAAGATTTCTCGTCAGCCGTAGAACTGGGTTTCGAGGATGATATTTGGGACACCTGGGCCTCGAGTTTTCGTCAACGGTTTCTCAGTCGCGCAGCTAGTCTATGTGCGCGAGAAGATGTCGGTCGTCACCGTAGAACTTGGCTTCTTGGATGATTTTTGCGTCCCAAGGTCCTAGTTTTCGTCAAAGGTTTTCGAGCCGCAGTAGTCTATGTACATTGAAGATTTCGGCGTACCGTAGAACCGGGTTTCGAGGATGATATTTGGGACACCGGGCCAGTTTTCATCAACGGTTTCGTCGTCAGCAGCTAGTCTATGTGCGCGAGAAGATGTCGCGTCGGCCGTAGAACTTGGCTTCTTGGATGATTTTTGCGTCCCAGTGGTCCTAGTTTTCGTCAAAGGTTTTTGAGCCGCAGTAGTCTATGTACATTGAAGATTTCAGCGTCGGACCGTAGAACCGGGTTTCGAGGATGATATTTGGGACACCTGGGCCTCGGTTTTCGTCAACGGTTTTTCTCGTCGCGGCTAGTCTATGTGCGCAGAAGATGTCGGCGTCACCGTAGAACTTGGCTTCTTGGATGATTTTTGCGTCCCAGGGTCCTAGTTTTCGTCAAAGGTTTCTGAGCCGCAGTAGTCTATGTACATTGAAGATTTCGGCGTCAGCCGTAGAACCGGGTTTCGAGGATGATATTTGGGACACCTGGGCCTCAGTTTTCATCAACGGTTTCTCAGTCAGCAGTAGTCTATGTGCGAGAAGATGTCGGCGTCGGCCGTAGAACTTGGCTTCTTGGATGATTTTTGCGTCCCAGGGTCCTAGTTTTCGTCAAAGGTTTTCGAGCCAGCAGTAGTCTATGTACATTGAAGATTTCGGCGCGTCGCCGTAGAACCGGGTTTCGAGGATGATATTTGGGACACCGGGGCCTCGAGTTTTCATCAACGGTTTCTGTCTCGTCAGTAGCGGTCTATGTGCGCGAGAAGATGTCGGCGTCGGCCGTAGAACTTGGCTTCTTGGATGATTTTTGCGTCCCAGGGTCCTAGTTTTCGTCAAAGGTTTGTGAGCCGCAGTAGTCTATGTACATTGAAGATTTCGGCGTCACCGTAGAACGGGTTTCGAGGATGATATTTGGGACACCGGGCCTCAGTTTTCATCAACGGTTTCTCGGTCAGCGAGTCTATGTGCGCAGAAGATGTCGGCGTCGCCGTAGAACTTGGCTTCTTGGATGATTTTTGCGTCCCAGGGTCCTAGTTTTCGTCAAAGGTTTCGAGCCAGCCAGTAGTCTATGTACATTGAAGATTTCGGCGTCGGCCGTAGAACCGGGTTTCGAGGATGATATTTGGGACACCTGGGCCTCCGTTTTCATCAACGGTTTCTCGGTCAGCAGCAGTCTATGTGCGCAGAAGATGTCGGCGTCGCCGTAGAACTTGGCTTCTTGGATGATTTTTGCGTCCCAGGGTCCTAGTTTTCGTCAAAGGTTTTCGAGCCGAGCAGTAGTCTATGTACATTGAAGATTTCGGCGTTAGCCGTAGAACTGGGTTTCGAGGATGATATTTGGGACACCGGGCCTCGAGTTTTCATCAACGGTTTTCTCGATCGCGTCAGTCTATGTGCGCGAGAAGATGTCGGCGTCGTCGGCCGTAGAACTTGGCTTCTTGGATGATTTTTGCGTCCCAAGGTCCTAGTTTTCGTCAAAGGTTTCTGAGCCAGCAGTAGTCTATGTACATTGAAGATTTCGGCGTCGCCGTAGAACCGGGTTTCGAGGATGATATTTGGGACACTGGGCCTCAGTTTTTCGTCAACGGTTTCTCGTCGTCGACGAGCTCTATGTGCGCAGAAGATGTCAGCGTCGGCCGTAGAACTTGGCTTCTTGGATGATTTTTGCGTCCCAGGGTCCTAGTTTTCGTCAAAGGTTTCTGAGCCAGGGCGGTAGTCTATGTACATTGAAGATTTCAGGCAGCCGTAGAACTCGGGTTTCGAGGATGATTTTTGGGACACCGGGCCTCAGTTTTCATCAACGGTTTTAGTCGCCAGTAGTCTATGTGCGCGAGAAGATGTCGCGTCGTAGCCCGTAGAACTTGGCTTCTTGGATGATTTTTGCGTCCCAGGGGTCCTAGTTTTCGTCAAAGGTTTTCGAGCCAGCAGTAGTCTATGTACTTTGAAGATTTCAGCGTTAGCCGTAGAACCGGGTTTCGAGGATGATATTTGGGACACCTGGGCCTCAGTTTTCATCAACGGTTTCTCGGTCAGCAGTAGTCTATGTGCGCAGAATATGTCAGCGTCACCGTAGAACTTGGCTTCTTGGATGATTTTTGCGTCCCATGGCCCTAGTTTTCGTCAACGGTTTTCGAGCCGCAGTAGTCTATGTACATTGAAGATTTCAGGCGTCCGTAGAACCGGGTTTCGAGGATGATATTTGGGACACCGGGGCCTCGGTTTTCATCAACGGTTTCTTTCTCGTCGCAGTAGTCTATGTGCGCGAGAAGATGTCGGCGTCGGCCGTAGAACTTGGCTTCTTGGATGATTTTTGCGTCCCGAGGTCCTAGTTTTCGTCAAAGGTTTTCGAGCCAGCAGTAGTCTATGTACATTGAAGATTTCGGCGTCAGCCGTAGAACCTGGGTTTCGAGGATGATATTTGGGACACCGGGGCCTCGAGTTTTCATCAACGGTTTCTCGGTCGGCGCGAGTCTATGTGCGCAGAAGATGTCGGCGTCGGCCGTAGAACTTGGCTTCTTGGATGATTTTTGCGTCCCGGGGTCCTAGTTTTCGTCAAAGGTTTCGAGCCGCAGTAGTCTATGTACATTGAAGATTTCGGCGTCAGCCGTAGAACCGGGTTTCGAGGATGATATTTGGGACACCGGGCCTCAGTTTTCATCAACGGTTTCTCGGTCGCAGCGTAGTCTATGTGCGAGAAGATGTCGGCGTCGGCCGTAGAACTTGGCTTCTTGGATGATTTTTGCGTCCCGGGGTCCTAGTTTTCGTCAAAGGTTTGTGAGCCGCAGTAGTCTATGTACATTGAAGATTTCATCGTAGCCGTAGAACCGGGTTTCGAGGATGATATTTGGGACACCCGGGCCTCAGTTTTCATCAACGGTTTCTTCAGTCGCTAGTCTATGTGCGCAGAAGATGTCGGCGTCGGCCGTAGAACTTGGCTTCTTGGATGATTTTTGCGTCCCAGGGTCCTAGTTTTCGTCAAAGGTTTCGAGCCGCAGTAGTCTATGTACATTGAAGATTTCAGCTTAGCCGTAGAACCGGGTTTCGAGGATGATATTTGGGACACCGGGCCTCAGTTTTCATCAACGGTTTCTCGTCGAGAGTAGTCTATGTGCGCAGAAGATGTCGGCGTCGGCCGTAGAACTTGGCTTCTTGGATGATTTTTGCGTCCCATGGTCCTAGTTTTCGTCAAAGGTTTTCGAGCCGCCAGTAGTCTATGTACATTGAAGATTTCGGCGTCGGCCGTAGAACCGGGTTTCGAGGATGATATTTGGGACACCCGGGCCTCAGTTTTCATCAACGGTTTCTCAGTCACAGCTAGTCTATGTGCGCAGAAGATGTCGGCGTCGGCCGTAGAACTTGGCTTCTTGGATGATTTTTGCGTCCCAGGGTCCTAGTTTTCGTCAAAGGTTTTCGAGCCGCCAGTAGTCTATGTACATTGAAGATTTCATCGTCACCGTAGAACTGGTTTCGAGGATGATATTTGGGACACCGGGCCTCAGTTTTCATCAACGGTTTCTCGTCCAGCAGACTAGTCTATGTGCGCAGAAGATGTCGGCGTCGGCCCGTAGAACTTGGCTTCTTGGATGATTTTTGCGTCCCAGGGTCCTAGTTTTCGTCAAAGGTTTTCGAGCCGAGCCAGTAGTCTATGTACATTGAAGATTTCGGCGTCGCCGTAGAACCGGGTTTCGAGGATGATATTTGGGACACGGGGCCTCGGTTTTCATCAACGTTTCTCTCATCGGCAGCTAGTCTATGTGCGAGAAGATGTCGGCGTCGACCGTAGAACTTGGCTTCTTGGATGATTTTTGCGTCCCAAGGTCCTAGTTTTCGTCAAAGGTTTCGAGCCAGCAGTAGTCTATGTACATTGAAGATTTCAGCGTCGCCCGTAGAACCGGGTTTCGAGGATGATATTTGGGACACCCGGGCCTCGGTTTTCATCAACGGTTTCTCGGTCGGCAGATTAGTCTTATGTGCGCAGAAGATGTCGCGTCGGCCGTAGAACTTGGCTTCTTGGATGATTTTTGCGTCCCGGGGTCCTAGTTTTCGTCAAAGGTTTTCGAGCCAGCGGTAGTCTATGTACATTGAAGATTTCGGCGTCAGCCGTAGAACTCGGGTTTCGAGGATGATATTTGGGACACGGGGCCTCAGTTTTCATCAACGGTTTCTCGTCGCAGCCAGCTAGTCTATGTGCGCAGAAGATGTCGCGTCGTCACCGTAGAACTTGGCTTCTTGGATGATTTTTGCGTCCCAGGGTCCTAGTTTTCGTCAAAGGTTTCGAGCCAGCAGTAGTCTATGTACATTGAAGATTTCAGCGTCGCCGTAGAACTCGGGTTTCGAGGATGATATTTGGGACACCGGGCCTCGAGTTTTCATCAACGGTTTCTCGGTCGCAGTAGTCTATGTGCGCGAGAAGATGTCGGCGTCGGCCGTAGAACTTGGCTTCTTGGATGATTTTTGCGTCCCGGGGTCCTAGTTTTCGTCAAAGGTTTTCGAGCCGGCAGTAGTCTATGTACATTGAAGATTTCAGCGTCGAGCCGTAGAACTCGGGTTTCGAGGATGATATTTGGGACACCTGGGCCTGGTTTTCATCAACGGTTTCTCAGTCGCCGACGTAGTCTATGTGCGCAGAAGATGTCGGCGTCGGCCGTAGAACTTGGCTTCTTCGATGATTTTTGCCTCCAAGGGTCCTAGTTTTCGTCAAAGGTTTTCGTCAAATGTACATTGAAGATTTTAGCGTAAGCCGTAGAACTGGGTTTCGAGGATGATATTTGGGACACCTGGCCTCAGTTTTCGTCAACAGTTTCTCGTCGGCAGCTAGTCTATGTGCGCGAGAAGATGTCGGCGTCGGCCGTAGAACTTGGCTTCTTGGATGATTTTTGCGTCCCAGGGTCCTAGTTTTCGTCAAAGGTTTTCGAGCCGCAGTAGTCTATGTACATTGAAGATTTCGGCGTCGCCGTAGAACCGGGTTTCGAGGATGATATTTGGGACACCGGGGCCTAGTTTTCATCAACGGTTTCTCGGTCAGCAGTCTATGTGTGCGAGAAGATGTCGGCGTCGGCCGTAGAACTTGGCTTCTTGGATGATTTTTGCGTCCCGGGGTCCTAGTTTTCGTCAAAGGTTTTGAGAGCCGCAGTAGTCTATGTACATTGAAGATTTCAGCGTCGCCGTAGAACCGGGTTTCGAGGATGATATTTGGGACACCGGGCCTCAGTTTTCATCAACGGTTTCTAGTCGGCAGCTAGTCTATGTGCGCAGAAGATGTCGGCGTCGGCCCGTAGAACTTGGCTTCTTGGATGATTTTTGCGTCCCATGGTCCTAGTTTTCGTCAAAGGTTTTCGAGCCGGCAGTAGTCTATGTACATTGAAGATTTCGGCGTAGCCGTAGAACCGGGTTTTCGAGGATGATATTTGGGACACCGGGCCTCAGTTTTCATCAACGGTTTCTCAGTCGTCGAGCTAGTCTATGTGCGCGTAAGATGTCGGCGTCGGCCGTAGAACTTGGCTTCTTGGATGATTTTTGCGTCCAAGGTCCTAGTTTTCGTCAAAGGTTTTCGAGCCAGCAGTAGTCTATGTACATTGAAGATTTCAGCGTCAGCCGTAGAACCGGGTTTCGAGGATGATATTTGGGACACCGGGCCTCGAGTTTTCGTCAACGGTTTCTCGGTCAGCAGCAGTCTATGTGCGCAGAAGATGTCAGCGTCGGCCGTAGAACTTGGCTTCTTGGATGATTTTTGCGTCCCAGGGTCCTAGTTTTCGTCAAAGGTTTCTGAGCCAGCAGTAGTCTATGTACATTGAAGATTTCGTCGCGCAGCCGTAGAACCGGGTTTCGAGGATGATATTTGGGACACCGGGGCCTAGTTTTCATCAACGGTTTCTCGGTCGCAGCAGTCTATGTGCGCGAGAAGATGTCGGCGTCGCCGTAGAACTTGGCTTCTTGGATGATTTTTGCGTCCCGTGGTCCTAGTTTTCGTCAAAGGTTTTTGAGCCAGCAGTAGTCTATGTACATTGAAGATTTCGGCGTCACCGTAGAACCGGGTTTCGAGGATGATATTTGGGACACCGGGCCTCAGTTTTCATCAACGGTTTCTCGTAGTCAGCTAGCCTATGTGCGCAGAAGATGTCGTCGGCCGTAGAACTTGGCTTCTTGGATGATTTTTGCGTCCCGTGGTCCTAGTTTTCGTCAAAGGTTTCGAGCCAGCGGTAGTCTATGTACATTGAAGATTTCAGCGTCAGACGAAGAACTGGGTTTCGAGGATGATACTTGGGACACCTGGGCCTGAGGTTTCGTCAACGGTTTCTCAGTCCGCAGTGCTCTATGTGCGCAGCAGATGTCAGCGTCAGCCATAGAACTATGCTACTTGGATGATTTTTGCGTCCCAGGGTCCTAGTTTTTGTCAAAGGTTTTCGAGCCAGCAGTAGTCTATGTACATTGAAGATTTCGCGTCAGCCGTAGAACCGGGTTTCGAGGATGATATTTGGGACACACGGGCCTAGTTTTCATCAACGGTTTCTCTTCGTCGGCAGTCTATGTGCGCAGAAGATGTCAGCGTCGGCCGTAGAACTTGGCTTCTTGGATGATTTTTGCGTCCCAGGGTCCTAGTTTTCGTCAAAGGTTTCTGAGCCAGCAGTAGTCTATGTACATTGAGGATTTCAGCGTCAGCCGTAGAACTGGGTTTCGAGGATGATATTTGTGACACCTGGGCCTTAGTTTTCGTCAACGGTTTTCTCATTCGGCAGTAGTCTATGTGCGCAGAAGATGTCGGCGTCGGCCGTAGAACTTGGCTTCTTGGATGATTTTTGCGTCCCGTGGTCCTAGTTTTCGTCAAAGGTTTTCGAGAGCCAGCAGTAGTCTATGTACATTGAAGATTTCGGCGTCGTAACCGTAGAACCGGGTTTCGAGGATGATATTTGGGACACCGGGGCCTCAGTTTTCATCAACGGTTTCTCGGTCGGCAGCTAGTCTATGTGCGCGAGAAGATGTCGTCGCGCCGTAGAACTTGGCTTCTTGGATGATTTTTGCGTCCCGAGGTCCTAGTTTTCGTCAAAGGTTTCGAGCCGGCAGTAGTCTATGTACATTGAAGATTTCGGCGTCGCCGTAGAACCTGGGTTTCGAGGATGATATTTGGGACACCGGGGCCTCAGTTTTCATCAACGGTTTCTCGGTCGTCAGCTAGTCTATGTGCGCAGAAGATGTCGGCGTCACCGTAGAACTTGGCTTCTTGGATGATTTTTGCGTCCCAGGGTCCTAGTTTTCGTCAAAGGTTTCGAGCCAGCAGTAGTCTATGTACATTGAAGATTTCAGCGTCAGCCGTAGAACCGGGTTTCGAGGATGATATTTGGGACACCGGGGCCTCAGTTTTCATCAACGGTTTCTCGTCGCCAGTAGGTCTATGTGCGCAGAAGATGTCGGCGTCACCGTAGAACTTGGCTTCTTGGATGATTTTTGCGTCCCATGGTCCTAGTTTTCGTCAAAGGTTTCGAGCCGCAGTAGTCTATGTACATTGAAGATTTCAGCGTCCGGCCGTAGAACCGGGTTTCGAGGATGATATTTGGGACACACTGGGCCGAGTTTTCGTCAACGGTTTCTCGTCGCAGGAGTAGTCTATGTGCGCAGAAGATGTCGGCGTCACCGTAGAACTTGGCTTCTTGGATGATTTTTGCGTCCCAGGGTCCTAGTTTTCGTCAAAGGTTTGTGAGCCGCAGTAGTCTATGTACATTGAAGATTTCAGCGTCAGCCGTAGAACTGGGTTTCGAGGATGATATTTGGGACACCTGGGCCTCGAGTTTTCATCAACGGTTTCTCGGTCAGCCAGTAGTCTATGTGCGCAGAAGATGTCGGCGTCGGCCGTAGAACTTGGCTTCTTGGATGATTTTTGCGTCCCAGGGTCCTAGTTTTCGTCAAAGGTTTCGAGCCAGCAGTAGTCTATGTACATTGAAGATTTCAGCGTCAGCCGTAGAACCGGGTTTCGAGGATGATATTTGGGACACTCGGGCCTCGAGTTTTCATCAACGGTTTCTCGTCGTCAGCGTAGTCTATGTGCGCGAGAAGATGTCGGCGTCGGCCGTAGAACTTGGCTTCTTGGATGATTTTTGCGTCCCAGGGTCCTAGTTTTCGTCAAAGGTTTCTGAGCCGCAGTAGTCTATGTACATTGAAGATTTCAGCGAGCCGTAGAACGGGTTTCGAGGATGATATTTGGGACACCGGGCCTCGAGTTTTCATCAACGGTTTCTCGGTCGGCAGCTAGTCTATGTGCGCAGAAGATGTCGGCGTCGGCCCGTAGAACTTGGCTTCTTGGATGATTTTTGCGTCCCAGGGTCCTAGTTTTCGTCAAAGGTTTTTCGAGCGCAGTAGTCTATGTACATTGAAGATTTCAGCGTCGCCGTAGAACCGGGTTTCGAGGATGATATTTGGGACACACCGGGGCCTCGAGTTTTCATCAACGGTTTCTCAGTCGCAGCTAGCTCTATGTGCGCAGAAGATGTCGGCGTCGGCCGTAGAACTTGGCTTCTTGGATGATTTTTGCGTCCAAGGTCCTAGTTTTCGTCAAAGGTTTCGAGCCGCAGTAGTCTATGTACATTGAAGATTTTCGTCAGCCGTAGAACCGGGTTTCGAGGATGATATTTGGGACACCCGGGCCTCAGTTTTCATCAACGGTTTCTCGGTCGGCGCAGGTAGTCTATGTGCGCAGAAGATGTCGGCGTCGGCCGTAGAACTTGGCTTCTTGGATGATTTTTGCGTCCCGGGGTCCTAGTTTTCGTCAAAGGTTTCGAGCCGCACGGTAGTCTATGTACATTGAAGATTTCAGCGTCGGCCGTAGAACCGGGTTTCGAGGATGATATTTGGGACACCCGGGCCTAGTTTTCATCAACGGTTTCTCGGTCGCAGCAGCTCTATGTGCGCAGAAGATGTCGTGCCGTAGAACTTGTTCTTGGATGATTTTTGCGTCCCAGGGTCCTAGTTTTCGTCAAAGGTTTCTGAGCCGGCGGTAGTCTATGTACATTGAAGATTTCAGCGTCGGCCGTAGAACCGGGTTTCGAGGATGATATTTGGGACACCCGGGCCTCAGTTTTCGTCAACGGTTTCTCGTCAGAGCTAGTCTATGTGCGCAGAAGATGTCAGCGTCGGCCGTAGAACTTGGCTTCTTGGATGATTTCTGCGTCCCAAGGTCCTAGTTTTCGGCAATGGTTTCTAAGCCAGCAGTATCTATGTACATTGAAGATTTCAGCGTCGGCCGTAGAACCGGGTTTCGAGGATGATATTTGGGACACCGGGCCTCGAGTTTTCATCAACGGTTTTCTCGTCAGCAGTAGTCTATGTGTGCGAGAAGATGTCGGCGTCGGCCCGTAGAACTTGGCTTCTTGGATGATTTTTGCGTCCCGAGGTCCTAGTTTTCGTCAAAGGTTTTCGAGCCAGCAGTAGTCTATGTACATTGAAGATTTCAGCGTCGCCGTAGAACCGGGTTTCGAGGATGATATTTGGGACACCCGGGCCTCGAGTTTTCATCAACGGTTTCTCGTCGCAGATTAGTCTATGTGCGAGAAGATGTCGGCGTCGGCCGTAGAACTTGGCTTCTTGGATGATTTTTGCGTCCCGGGGTCCTAGTTTTCGTCAAAGGTTTTCGAGCGCAGTAGTCTATGTACATTGAAGATTTCAGCGTCGTCGCCGTAGAACTGGGTTTCGAGGATGATATTTGGGACACCTGGGCCTCCGTTTTCATCAACGGTTTCTCGGTCAGCAGTACTCTATGTGCGCAGAAGATGTCAGCGTCGGCCCGTAGAACTTGGCTTCTTGGATGATTTTTGCGTCCCGGGGTCCTAGTTTTCGTCAAAGGTTTCTGAGCCAGCAGTAGTCTATGTACATTGAAGATTTCAGCGTCGTCGCCGTAGAACTCGGGTTTCGAGGATGATATTTGGGACACCGGGGCCTCGGTTTTCATCAACGGTTTCTCGGTCGCAGCTAGCTCTATGTGCGCGAGAAGATGTCGGCGTCGGCCGTAGAACTTGGCTTCTTGGATGATTTTTGCGTCCCAGGGTCCTAGTTTTCGTCAAAGGTTTCGAGCGCAGTAGTCTATGTACATTGAAGATTTCAGCGTAGTCCGTAGAACCGGGTTTCGAGGATGATATTTGGGACACGGGCCTTAGTTTTCATCAACGGTTTCTCGTCGGCGTAGCTCTATGTGCGCAGAAGATGTCGTGCGTCGCCGTAGAACTTGGCTTCTTGGATGATTTTTGCGTCCCAGGGTCCTAGTTTTCGTCAAAGGTTTCGAGCCAGCGGTAGTCTATGTACATTGAAGATTTCAGCGTCCGCCGTAGAACTGGGTTTCGAGGATGATATTTGGGACACCGGGGCCTCAGTTTTCATCAACGGTTTCTCTCGTCACAGTAGTCTATGTGCGCAGAAGATGTCGGCGTCGGCCGTAGAACTTGGCTTCTTGGATGATTTTTGCGTCCCAGGGTCCTAGTTTTCGTCAAAGGTTTCTGAGCCGAGCGGTAGTCTATGTACATTGAAGATTTCGGCGTCACCGTAGAACTGGGTTTCGAGGATGATATTTGGGACACCGGGGCCTCGGTTTTCATCAACGGTTTCTTCGCCGTCCAGCTAGTCTATGTGCGAGAAGATGTCGGCGTCACCGTAGAACTTGGCTTCTTGGATGATTTTTGCGTCCCAGGGTCCTAGTTTTCGTCAAAGGTTTCTGAGCAGCAGTAGTCTATGTACATTGAAGATTTCAGCGTCGGCCGTAGAACCGGGTTTCGAGGATGATATTTGGGACACCGGGGCCTCGAGTTTTCATCAACGGTTTCTCGGTCGGCGGTAGTCTATGTGCGCGAGAAGATGTCGGCGTCGGCCGTAGAACTTGGCTTCTTGGATGATTTTTGCGTCCCGGGGTCCTAGTTTTCGTCAAAGGTTTTCGAGCAGCAGTAGTCTATGTACATTGAAGATTTCAGCGTCAGCCGTAGAACTGGGTTTTGGAGGATGATATTTGGGACACCTGGGGCTCAGTTTTCATCAACGGTTTCTCAGTCACAGCAGTCTATGTGCGCGAGAAGATGTCGGCGTCGGCCGTAGAACTTGGCTTCTTGGATGATTTTTGCGTCCCAGGGTCCTAGTTTTCGTCAAAGGTTTCGAGCCGCCAGTAGTCTATGTACATTGAAGATTTCGGCGTCGCCGTAGAACTCGGGTTTCGAGGATGATATTTGGGACACCTGGGCCTCAGTTTTCGTCAACAGTTTCTCGTCGGCTGCAGTCTATGTGCGCAGAAGATGTCGCGCGTCGCCCGTAGAACTTGGCTTCTTGGATGA
>JAGMVL010001080.1:0-35374 GCA_019202695.1 Populus x sibirica
AGAAACAGCAGCAGGGATGGCTTTCCAGCTAACTCGACACCAATACTCAGACGCTTGCGTTGCTCTGCATTAAGCCCCTTGCCAGGCAACCCTCCAACAATAGCATCAGCATATTCATCCATGCCAACAAGATGAATCGTCTCTTCCACGGACTGAAGTTTCTGGCTTTTCGGTATATCGCGAGGCTGTCTTAACATTGCTGAAAACTGTAGGGCTTCACGTACAGTCGATGTCTCAAGATGGACGTCTTGCTGCTGGACATAGCCAACTTCACTCTTGAATGAAGCCGGTAATGGATTTCCACCAACGTAGAACTCTCCCTGGACTTGGCCTGAGGACATTCTCTGGGCAAGGGCGTTGAGAAGTGTCGTTTTTCCAGCCCCTGATACGCCCATCAAGGCGACGAGGGAGCCTGGTTTGACCCAGCCGGATGGTTCATCCAGGAGTCGCCTTGGATTCCCTTTAATCATGACATCGAAGGTCAATTTCCTCCAAGAGAAAACTGACTGATTTGCTTTCGTCCGTGTCGGTTCGCCAGAGGTGATCTCGATTGTTGCACCGTTAGCTATTAACGGTCGCTCTATGTCGACTCTGGCTTTGAGTTTCGAGTCGGCTTTTGGAAGACGGCCGCGTAGGAAGACAGGGACTTCGATACCAACAGATGAGTTCACATTTAGCTCAGTAGCCAAGAGATACGTGACCAAAAAAGAAGAACAAGAAGCCGAAAATAATGCCCAAGTTGCGCCATAGATGGGAATAGCTATAGTCATAGCTTGTTTCAAACCAAGAATCCCCATTAACAAAGGTCTCCCCGGCCACAGATCCAGGAACAGGACAGACAAATGTCTCGCCCACGAGATTTGGATAAGATGGCACAAGGTTGGAACAAGGATAATCAGTCCCATGTGCTTGGTTAACAAGCAACGCTTCAAAGGCATAAGCGAGTGGATTTATATAGGAGATCCATTTGAACCAAGGATGCATATCAGGACCAGGAAGGACAAATCCTGTATATGTAACAAGTGCAAGAACGAGAAATCCAGATATTGCCATGGCTTGAGGAAGAGAAACCGTTGCAGCAGCAATGGTGCGGAAGATCATAGACATAGCTATGGTTGTGACGAAGACAAAAAGGAAAAAAAATAAAGAATTGGGATGCTGTTTTTGCAAGACCAGATAAGAAGTAGAGAATAACATTGAAGAAGACAGCAACGACGAATTTGACAGGAATGTCAACTAGAACATTTGCAAATGCATCGGCAGACGGTCGATAAAAAGCATAGGACGATTGTTTAGCCATAACAGAGCGTCCTTTGTAAAGATTGTGCGTGTCCGTTACGGCCATTAGAACGTTGAGAAGGACTGAGAAGAAGAGCACAGATCCGTAAGAGAAGAATGCATCTGATGTCTCTGGTGTGCCGTAGAAGATGGACCCTACAACAAGTGCAATGATGATCTCTCCAATCAGAGTAGTAAAGGTTGAGGCTTTGTCGTTCCAGAGTTGCTGTGTTGCTCTTCTTGCGCAAAGGGCAGTTTGCATTGGGAATGAGATTGTTTGTGAGCTTTCTTCAACATTCCCTTTGCTTTCAACTTCCCACGTATTTCCTTAAATTGCTTTTGCGTAACATCTTTGTTTCCATGAGAAATCCTTCTGATACTCGTCAATTTCTTGCATCAAGGCCAAATACTCATTTGAGTCGCGCCAATACTGCTCAAACTCCTCAGAGGTTCTAGGCACTGAGTTTTCGTGTCCTGCTTTGGCTTGCCTTTGTTCGGGGTTGGTTACTACGGTTAGAAAGTCTCCGGCTGTTTGCCTTGGATGACGATACCAACCCATATGTTCAAAGTAGCCTGAAGCCAAAGAAGCATTACCGAAGAAGATTCCTCGCCCTTCGTAGAGGACTAAGATTTTGTCGAATAGATTAACGATAGATTGCGATGATTGGTATATGGCTGCCGCGTTGGATGATTGGGTTACTATACCACGATTAGTCAATCATCATATCTTAGGTTACAGGATTCTTACAGTCAGAGAGAGTTCGTAGACGACTAATAAAATGCAATGCAGACTCTGCATCTAGCCCTCGTGTAGAATTATCCCACGCCGATATAGCAGCTTCAGAAAGTGCAGTCTCGGCAATAGAAACTCTTTTTCTTTCGCCGCCAGAAACACCCCGTATGTAATCATTCCCAACAATCGTATGTTTGGTGTGCGATAGACCAAAAACCGTCAACATGACTTGGACAACATGGCTTATTCTATCTTTGCGTGTTATTCCCTGGCAGTCTAGCCCGTGGGGTTCGCATCGCAGCGGCAAATTCGAGGGTTTGGCCAACTGTTAGGTACGGGAGGTGTTCGTCTACTTCTTGATTGTAGATTAATTCGCCTTTGAATTCGTGAGACATTACTTGGTGTGGTATGCCTAGTCTTGTTAATAATCTATTACGATGTTTTTGGTATTTGTTGTACCTGAGTAATGAAGAATGGAGTCTGAGCCAATCTCCAGACTTTGCATCTCACCCGTGATAGTCTTTAGAAAGGTTGAACAACCACTACCAGGGCGGCCTAGAACAAGCAGTAATTGTCCCTTCTGGACGACTCCATCAAGGCGAGTGAGAATAGACTTGGTCTCTTTCGGGCGAAACCAGGACCGAATTTTAAAAGGCTGGGTAAGTAGCGTCCATAGAGTATCCTGCTGCTCTACAGACGGGCCGCTTCCATAGACAGTTAAATTCTTGAAGGCAAACCCAGAACGTGGTGGAGTTGGAAGATCTAGTCTGCTCCGCAGGTTGACGAGTGCTTGAGACCATGCTTGAAAGTCAAAGTTTGAACTTGACGGGTTCAGAGTCTGGTCCAAAAGGCCTAATTTCTGTAGGACTGCGTCGTGTGATTGTTCTTCATGTTTTTTGGGAGACATGTTAATGGGATCTTGGGACTTTGGGGTTTCTGTTTGGGCAGGATCGATGATTTCGCAGTGCTCTGTCTCCTCTGCCTGTTTCTTAGTTGTGTCCATACTGCAAATCTGTGTACACTGTGTGAACACGAGGTTTTTTGACCACGTAGATACCGCTGAAAATACTGTATCGGAGACTTTGCAGAGAATATAGGTTCAATTGACAGATCTGTTTGAGGGACTGGTGATCGATGCCTGTTTTGATAAACGGGGATAGCCTACATAAAGTATAAGGCATCAACTACGGCTCATCCCAGACACACAAACATCGACCACACCATCAAAATGCGTTTTCGGTATCCATCTCGCTAATGAATCGAGGTGCATCTGTCCCCACCATCCTGGGGCTTGTGTAAGTTTGACTGACAGTCTTGTCTTATGCATGAACTGATGCTGACAGATGTGTGGCTGCTTATCACCAAAAGTAATAATCTCATTATGACGTGTTGACGTGGGCCCTGATAGTACGAGCTCCACGAAACGACTGTGCTAACCATTGAGTTTATCCGTTAACCTTTTTCACATAAGCGAAATATACTAAAGACGACTTTTCAAAGAGAAAACTGTGCCTTTTCACATTCAACGCACTAAAATCTGCAACCATGATGTATTATTTCGTCATATTGGAGATTGTGTCGCTAGGCTTGATGCTCATCCACTCTGTAGCTTTATACACAACGAACAAAGCAGTTGTTACTGAAAGGCTTTCCCAGATTGGCAATTAGAGAACGAAGTTTGCAAGAGAAAACCAGAAATAGACTTATCATCATTGAGGCAAGCTCATGAAAATAGTGAAGAAACGAGTCAAGAGGGAGTCAAACCGTCGCTGGCGGAACCTTCATCCTAATTTATTGTTTTTCAAGTTTTGTGTATCTGACTTATCCCTAACAAAATGCCAAACCAGGCTCTAGCGGCATAGAAACCCAAGATGCGGTGTTGTACAGGCTGTAGAAGTGGCTTTTTTTTGATACAGCAAATTCTGTGCCTTGAAACTGAAAGGTCTCGGTGTTCTGCGTCGAGCCATCATCCGCTGATTATTTGGGATTCGGGCTAGCGGTTGCGTTGGAATTCATGTTGACCTATTGATTACATGGCTCCCCATCAAACCCTTCTAACTAAGGCAAGCTTTAGATTTAAAACGCACTATCCCTTTAACTGGCGTAGCCCTCCGCGCAGGTAACTCGAGAGGGGCTGGTCATGGTCTTGGACCACGAGAGCGCGACTAAGACGAGGGGGACGGCGTACCGCGATGTGGATAGGAGAGGGGTAATCGCGGGGTTTGGGAGTAGAATGTATAAGGTTTTGTCTAAGTTCAGTTGCCTAAAGTCAAAGACCTGAAGTTGTGATGGCGGCATCGGCGGCATAAAGAGGGTCAAATGAGTCATGAGACACGCCATGTGACAGATTCAACGGACCTTGCAGCCAAACATCAGTGCACTATTGATATAAACAGGAGAAATCTATTATATAATATATCTTATAACTTGTTTAATCCTCTTTAGATACATGGAATACTAGTCTTTCAACTCCATCGCTCCCTTCATACGACCTGTTGAGCAGTTTTCATAATCCACTCGACCAACACTTACTATGTACCAAACTATCTCTGTCAAGAGATTCTCATAAGGAGGAAACGAGCTTGATCACTTGACTGATGCGACACCCAGGGAACAAAGTATGCATGCTATTGAAGTGGTCCTTCGCTACTCGACGGGCTTGTGCCAAGTCGATTAGATGTTGTGCTACAGAAAAGAGGTTTCTTTAGACATTATCCTCTTGGAATAGCTTGCCTAGGACAAGCCAGCTGGTCATGAGAACCACACTGCACATGCGACAACCGTGGAATGATGGACTTTAGATGAGCCTGGGGTTAGGAACCGCCTCAGCTCGAGTCAAAATCACCGGCTTCCCAATGAAGTTGTCGTAGAACTTGGGAGCCCCAGTACCGAACTTCTCTTGAATCGCCTTGGTGACACCGGAATAATCGATGAGCGGCTTGCGAGATACCAAGTTCTGCGTCTCCACCTATTTAGACATGTTCATCAGTATTAGGATCAGAAACATTGACTGTGGGAGAACATACCCAGTTGCCATGTACACCCTCACAAAGTTGGAAAGGAAGCTCTACGATGCATACAGGACCAGCAATGATATTCGTAGCATCAAGGATAGATAGCTGAGCTTGCCGCTTCGCTGCGTCTCGTGTGCACACGAGCAGGTACCCGTCACCCTCAGGGGAATCTTTCTGTCGAGGGACAAAACAGGGTTCGCCGACTGCAATACCCTCACCTGGCTCCCAGATATTAGTAACGCCAGCTGCGATGTCCACATGAATTACTGCATCGAAGCCCCTGGGCGAGTGTCTGGCTCCGAAGGCGTTATTATAAGGCCTCGTGATGAAACGATCATCGCAGCGTCCCATTTCGCCCGCTACCTCGCTGAGTACTACCGGGAGCTCCAGTTCATTGGAGCCTGCCTTGGTGTCGATCTTGAACCGGGCAAGCTTTCCGTTGAGTCTTTTCTCTGGGTTGCCGATATCCAGCTCAGGGTGCATGTTGGGAAAGACTCCGAGTGTGTCGGTATCTGCGATGAATGCATCGAGATAGATGCAGCCATCCTGACCTTCGAACCCGTTTGACAAATGACCCCACGTGTGGTTCTTGAGGCTGTCGAACCAGCGAACATCCTCGGGCTTGGGATTCCGTCGGGGAAGAACACCGAATCTGTTAGGCTTTATGGGTATTAGTAAATGGGCCTCTGCTTCTTTGGAGATCCGTTAAGACTCACCAAGAAACGGTTCATGCTGAAGTGGGTGCCATTTTCTTTCTTCATGTAGTCGAGGTCGAACTGGTAATTGCTCATGTGGAAAATGACCCAGCTGTACACGAGTTAGTCAACGCCACGAATGCATATGAGGGAGCCTACTTCTCTGTCGCGACCATATCATGGGTCCAAGTGACATCAGGTGTTTTAACCCAACACTCGTCCACCTTTTTGCCATGCTTATCAAATCGGTAATAGGCGAGATCGTTGGATCTAATATTGCTCAGCGTCGTTCAACATCCATATGAAGTATGACTTACCCCATTCCTGATGCTTCCATGGAATAACACATGGTATCTCCAGAAACCGCGTCAACCTTTGGATGTGCAGTGAAAGTCTCTGCAGGGTTAAGCTGCCCTTCAAAGTCGTAAATACCTACGGCATATCAGTTGTAAGCTCGGAGATATCTTGTCATACACATACCTATGGTATCCAAAGTGTCTGGGTCCACGGCAATTGGTGGACTGTCCTCCTTGCAGACCAAGAGCCAGCTATGCCAGCTATGCACATGAGTGTTACCGGGGCCTTGTATATCGTCAAAGACCCTCTCATCACCAGCATAAGGGTTCCTGTAGGTTCCAAAAAGCGGCTCACGAGCTGCACGCTCATAGACAAATCGCGGAGTGCGCACATACTTCTGCTTAAAGTCGACGACACCATTAGAGAACCGCCAAGCATGTATAGCACCGTCTCCGTTGATCCATATGTCTTTTCCATTGCGGTTAGCGAAGATAGGGTCGCATGCGACTCGATAGAATGTGCCGTCTAACTCCAGGGGGACGTCACCTCGGACAAGACAGGGAACCGACTTCAGCATCGAATCGAGTCGGGGCGTTGATGCCAGTGTGGAAGGGGTTTGCGTTGCCAAATTCGAACTTTCTATCAAGCTGGAGAGTCTGTTGCTTGGATTGCACGGAATTGGCAGCTGGCGACCTGCGGATCGAGAGACTTGTGTGTCTCTCCAAAACGTCTATCTTTGAGCTGATATCACTCGTTTGGAGAAGTTTCTCCAGCTCAGGCTGGTCCAGATGGATTGTTTCATCCATAAAGATAGTTCCTATGAGGGTTATGGGTGATTGAAGATTTAACGTGGCGAATTACTCCAATAACTTGAATAGTCATTGAAATCAAGCGAGATATCACCCTCATGGGTTTTCCATTAGCTCTTATATACTCAAATGTTTGGCTGTCCATGAGCATCATCGATAGACTTGGAACTTCGAGCCGCTTAGCTAATGTTAGGCGGAGTGAGTAGTTACTACTGCCTTCACCGGTGGCACCTATATCTTAGACGCTCGCAGTGCCACCCGAGCCACCTAGGCCCTGACTCGAGGTGGGGCGGCAGGCGACAAGCTGATCCTCAATGGGGAAGCAGAAGCGCTTCACTATTAACGTGACAAGTTTATTTTTCTCTGACAAATAAGAGTTATTCGTAATATCCCCACCTTTAACCATTTACTAGGCATTGATCATCGGCAATGCGTCATGGAAAGTCTTATCGTGTAGCAACAAGCCTAAAAACCGGGATGGATGGTCAAATCGCGGGGAACCCATGTTCGGATCAAGTCCCCGTGGGGTTTTAGACTGCTGGGGTATCAAGATGGCATACGATATGCTGGGTGAAGGTTCAAAGCAGGCGGCTATACGGATATACTTTATTAGGATCTCGTGAGGGTGCCAAGTGCCGCTGACAAATTGGTCTGTCACGAGCAGGGCGCCACTTCAAGGCCATGTTACACGTCAACTGCCGTAGTGTTGATTTCATCTATCAGTTATACACCCTCGCTCTGCCAGAGCTCGTCAATAGCATCCTCGGCGTCATACCCATAGGCCCATATCTGAGTTACCGGATCGCTCCACTGATTCGTGCTCTCAACAAACGGCCTCCCTTCCACCTCAGCCCTCATTCCAAGGTCCCTAGCCTGTTGCAGAGGGCCATCTGGAAAGTGCCATAGCTTCCCATTTACCAAGCTCGCAGACTGCATACCGTAACTTCGATTCATCCTCTCCTTCTGAAAGATATGCAAAGCAGTTGTAAGTTGGTCTTTGCACTTGATCTTGGAGATCGCTGTGGCTAGAGCTGCTCCGTCTTCTACGGCCATAGCGGCACCTTGAGACATGTATGGTACCATGGCGTGGGCAGCGTCTCCAAGGATAAGAAGCTTCTGGCTCCTGGAAATCCAAGTTTGGAGACGACTGCCGCTCATCAACGGCCACTTGAGCGTACTCTTGATCATCCTGATCACCTTGAACAGCCTAAAGATGTTCAGCATGTGCCGGTAGCTTCAGAGAGGACATGACTCACTTTGGGTCCCAGTCTTTGAACGAGTCTTGCATATCGCGGATTGCATTCTCGGCATTCCACGTACTAGGTGATGAATGGTCGACATGAGACAAGACCATGTTGAAAGAGTTTCCTCCAGCGATAGAATATGTCATGACGTGGCGGTCTTCCCCAATCCTTATATGGTCAGCATTAGCTGCATTACTGAAGAGATATCCCACCTACCAGATATTGATCCCAGGCTTCTCAAGTAACCAGGCCGTATCCTCATCCCGCTCCATCTCCTCTGTGTTTACTGTAGCGCGATAGGCCGCAAAACCAGTCTTTTGAGGTGGTAGGTCTGGACCACCGAGAACAACTGATCGAGCTTGAGACTTGACGCCATCTGCAGCAATGACCAAGTCGGCACGGTATTCACGGCCATCAAAAGTTGTGGCAGAAGGAATTGACTCGTCGTAGTCAGTGACCCTGCTGTCAGTCACAATCTTTACTCCAAGGTCCTCTGCTCGGCGACAAAGGGCACGATGGAAGTCAGCGCGATGGATCACGAAATAGGGTGCTCCGTATCTGGTTTCAAAGTCTGGGGAGAGTCTTGTATACGCGATCGGATCGCCGTTCTCCCATCTTCGAAATGTCATACTATCTGGCTTCACGGCATATTGTTCAAGATATGGACCCAGACCCCATTTCAAGAGCAATCTGCACGAATTCGAAGGGATCTGGATACCTGCACCAACCTAAGATTATACACGTCAATCAACTGTTGGGTTTTCGCAATGTCAAGACGTACCTCGCCCAAGACAGCTGCCTGCTCCAAGACGGTTACCTCGTGACCTTGACGAGCTAGAGCAACAGCTGTGGCTAGGCCACCCAGTCCTGCACCGACAATCAAGATTTGCAGCTTGACTTGAGAGCCGAAAAGTGGCCATTCCCGTTAGCATGCTCAGCAGTGTGATGGAGTCTCTCCAAAAGACTAGTGGATCGTGAAGGGTATGCCACGGCCTATTAGAGTAAGACGCCAAGTCGTTTCATTGGGGACGAAAGTCAATACGTACAGGCTGAGTAATCTTGTTCTTCGCCATTGTCGTTCTTGTCACAGGTCTGTTTTGGACTCTTAAAGCTGCTCCTCGAATAATGTACTTGTAAATAAATGGTCAGCAATGCACAGACAAATTATGTAGTTTTGTGATGTGTGCGGTAGCATGACGGCCGGGTCTTGCGGGATCGCTTCCCGATGGTGCCCCGAAGTCGATGCCACTACAGCATCTGCCGATTTACCAGCAATAAAGCTTGTACCTTGACAATTATTGATTGATAATCAAATCAGTCGTGCTGAAGTATATTTACGATACAATAGGTAAGGTCGTTGAGGGATCAGATTCACAGCCTCTGATTGAGAATACGATCGCCAGCAGCCTGCCACAAATACCATCAACTCAACTCAGCTCCGCTCACCGTCAGAAACCTCCACGAGATTCAGTTAAGTCAAAATGCCTTCTGCAAATGTGACAGCATCCAACGGTGGCCAGCATCTTGGCGACATCACTTCAGCCAAGTCACTGAACTCGGCTGAAGATCTTGTTGAAGCCCTGCGAGCTACCAACACCGCTCCTCTCTGGGCCCAGATGCAACGCCTCAACCCTCCAGCGCCCAATCCTCAAACCATTCCCTACGTCTGGTCCTACGATAAGATTAGACCATATCTTCTCAAGGCTGGACAGCTTATTACTGAGAAGCAAGCTGAGCGTCGTGTCCTGATGCTTGGAAACCCTGCAAGAGGTGAGTTGGGCATCTAGTATCCCCCGCCCCTCGTCCGCTACTAACACTTCGGGCTTAGCCGCACCATATACTACTGATACTCTGTATGCTGGACTCCAGCTGGTGCAGCCTAAGGAAACAGCACCTGCACACAGGCACACCGCCTTCGCATGCAGATTCATCATCGAAGGCACTGGTGGCTTCACTGCAGTTCACGGCAAGAGAGTTCCTATGAAGCCTCGTGACGTCATTGTCACGCCCACTTGGAACTGGCATGACCACGGCAAGAAGGGTGCTGATGAGGAGGGTGGGGATGATCAGCCTGTTATCTGGCTCGATGGACTTGATCTCCCCAGCTTCATCCACTTCCCTGTCCACTTTGTCGAACACCATACTGCTTCACGGTACCGGCTGAAGATTTCGAAGAGTCTGACATTGTGTACCCATGGAGCAAGATGCAGCCCAAGCTTGATGCTAGTCCTGATGAATGGGTCTCGGAGCCGTATCTGAAGCCTAGTGGGGCCGAAAGTGAGTACCAATGTGCACTACTTGTGAGCCAAGAGCTAATACCATCTCATAGTTGGTCGAATAATCGGTGCTTCAGCTGAGAGACTTAACCCGGGAGCCAAGTCGCCCGAGATTCAAGAGACAAGCTCTGCTGTGTACCATGTTATTGAAGGTTCCGGTTCCACTCAAGTCGGAGACAAGGTTCTTGAATGGAAGCAGGGTGATACGTTTTGCATTCCAACTTGGCACAAGTATCAGCATCATGCAGATGCCGAGAGTAAAGTTTATCTCTACAGATTTGACGATAAGCCGATGCTCCGGGCTCTAGGTTTCTACCGGGTCGCAGGAGTCGATGTTGAGACATATGTCTCTGATTGAGAGCATGGATAGTCTTACTTTCAGATATATCTAGAGGGGAGGGGATTAAAACTCGATTTATATTAGCCGTTAACAAGACAATCCTTGACTTAATCACCATGCATCTCATGATCACAATAGAGTCCTATATTAAAGTAGCCATGCTCCTCAGCATGACTGAATATCTTCTTAATCTTAGCATGTGAAAATGAGAATAGTCTCTCTTTCGTTGACCAGGCTCTGGCAGTATTTTGAGAAGTGTGTTCCGCGCAAAGCTTTATTGTCTCTATGAATACAAGATACTTAATCCCAACACCGACTTTGTCTTGTCCCTTAACCTTTTGCGTATCACTTAGTCATTTTCTGATTCCTGCATCGCGTACCTCCCTAGTTAGTCTTTTGGATTGTTCAACCAGAAAAAGGCCAATGTGACCGCCTCTTTACAGATTCTAGCATGTCTTTGACAGTTGGTGATCCGGTATCTGGCCAATCGCTTGGAGAGCGGGTAGGCATCCGATGTTGCCCCTAACCCCACCCTATACTGATTGGCGTGTCCACGCCCGAAACTACCAAGTACTGTGGCTTGGCAAGCTCCTGGAAAGCTTCTATTATTCCTTACTACAAGTAATACGATATTTCGCCATAATGATTCTCAGTTTCCCATATCGCCTTCCGCATTTTGTGAATTCCACTGAAGCTCTTTCAGAGACGATGACGGATTCAACCATTGACCAGCCTGTGCTCCACAATGGATCATACGGTTACCGTGTTCCACTGCTTATCAACGATGCTCCAATCTTGAGAGAAGATGATACTTCACGGCATCACTCATTTGAAGGGGGGTATTTCCAGGGCGCTGATTTGTCTGACTGCGCGGATGCTGTGTCGAGTTGCAGTAAAGCATTTGTGACGTGGTCAACAACTTCTCCGACCCATAGACGCGGCCTTCTCTTACGTCTAGCACAGGTATTGTGCTACTTTGATCATTTTAAATGCCATGGCTAACGAAGCGGAAACGTAGGTGCTGAAGAACCATCAGTATGAAGTCCGAAACATTATGAAGTCTGAGATCTACTGCGACGATGAGTGGGCATCCATCGGTGTCACCACCAGCATCGATTTGATCGAACAGTCTGCGTATCTGCTGACGGCAGGAACCATGAGTGGCACCATCCCGCACACCCAACCTGAAGGTTCATACGGTTTGGTGTTTACTCGTCCTTTGGGAGTTGTTCTGGGAATTGCCCCTGGAACTCACCTCTCTTCTTGGCCCTTCGAGCGGTGATCGCCCCGTTGGCTACTGGAAACACAGTTGTTCTCAAGGTGATGATCCTATTTCTGATGCCTGGCAGTACCATACTAATCTCGGCCAACTACAGGGTTCTGAGCTTAGCCCTCGAACACATTACTTCGTCGCTGGGTTATTTGCAAAGCTGGGTTCCCTCCAGGTGTCGTCAATTTTATTCTCCACCGACCTGAAGATGCCCCTGAGGTGGTTGGATATCTCATTCGCGACCCTGCTGTCAGAAAGGTTAACTTCACTGGCTCAACACAAGTTGGGCGTAGTATTGCTCAGCAAGCAGGACTGGCTCTGAAGCCGGTATTGCTGGAGCTTGGTGGGAAGAACTGTTGCATCGTCTTGAAGGACGCAGACATTGACCGTGCAGCAGAAGCAGCTCTTGCTGGAGCAACGCTAAATGTGAGCTTGCTTTCTACTACTTCTGGTCACTCACTAATCAATTTTGTGCACAAAGGGCGGACAGATATGCATGTCTACAGATCTTGTCCTAGTGGAAAAAGATGTCGTAGATGAGTTTCGTGCAGAGCTTACAAAACATCTGCGAAGCAAGAACGGTTCGGCGTATCGGCTTGTTGGGCTAAAGAGTCAGTCGAGAGTACAAGCTTTAGTCTCCGATGCAGAAGCCAAGGGATCTTCTGCAAAGTCTTCTACGGAGCACCAGACTGACTCAAACCTAATACCGATCACAATCCTCGATAATATCCACAGCTCTATGGATTTCTTCCGGACAGAGACTTTCGGTCCCTGTCTTGGAATCGTCGCTGTTTCCAACGAGGACGAGGCGGTGAAGATTGTCAACGATAGTGATTACGGGTTGTCTGCTGCGATATGGACACGGAACCAGTATGCAGCATTGGAAATGGCGCGTCGTCTTCAAGTTGGCGCGGTACATATCAACTCGTCTACGGTTCATGATGAAGCGACCTTGCCTCACGGAGGAACAAAGCTGAGCGGATTTGGAAGATTTGGTGCTGAATGGGGGTTGAGGGAATTTGTTGAGACGCAAACAGTTATCATGCACGCGTAATCATATCACTTAGCTTTATCGTCAGACTCCGCATTTTCTCCATTTATCCTCAAATGTCACGTCGCATAATCATAAAGTTAATTATCTAAACGTAAGGCGGGGACCTTCATTGGCACAGGTACCTAATAATCACTCCTTCCAAGTCTGATCACAAACAGCATGCATTGGTTGCTACGATGCCTCTGTTGTCCGCTCTGACGATACGCTAAAGGCCGTCTCCCGAACTATCCAGGCCTGAGATAATCGCCAACTGGGAAGCTGAGGCCAGGTCCTGCGGACTTCATGACACAACTTGCGTCAAGCGAGATCAAGTCTCCGCGGAATATGCTGGGCCGCTATCATACAAGGATTTGAAGCTTTCCCGGCCATGGAAAACGCGTCACTCAGTGGGTAACCACGATGAGATTGTGCGGGGTAAACTCTGGGGTAAGAGCTGGATCTTTTCCGGGGTCGGGGCAAAGACGGGAGAGGGCATCCCACAGCCGAAAGCATCCTGGCATGAGGCTTGGTCTAGACCAGCCCAAGGCACTGGCCAGTGATAAGCGAAGGCATAAAGGATTGAGGCTCGAACCCTGAGAGCAACTCCTTTTCTGACATCAGTCTCATCAATTATCATTGACGCCACTGTCAGTCATCAACTGCTACGAGGACCGCATACTCGACAATGTCTATCTCTCCTTTCGTAAGAGCACCTCCAGTCATAGGTTGGATTCAGGCCACGAATGCTAATGGAACTCGACTCATAGGAATGGCCACTCTGGTGGCGCATATGTGTTCTGCTGAACGTCAGCTTCTACAATCTCCTCGGAAATGCCTGGGCCTCTGGTCTTTCTCCCGTCTTTGGGTTGATCATTCAGGAGCTGCACTGCTCGCAAACCCAGGCTTCCAACTTGCCAACGTATGCTTTGCTGGCTCTTGGACTCTCAGTGCGTTACTTTGTCCTCGTGGTCCTCTCATTGATTCTCTAACCTTTTCAGAATCTCTTCGCTCTGCCGTTATCATTACTCATCGGGAAACGCTACACGGTCCTCGGTTCGCTCGTTATCTTTATCGCCTGTAACATTTGGTCGAGCGAAGCCACCGACTATTTTTCTCTTCGAAACTCACGCATCGTCGGTGGATTAGCTGGTGGTCTCGTTGAGGCTCTTGGTCCCATTATCGTGGCTGAGACGTTTCCCACCCATCAGCTCGGAAGAGCCATGGTCGTCTACGTTGGCTTCCTCGCTGCTGGCTCCGCAATCGGCCCCATGGTCGCTGGGGCAGTTGGAGTTAGTCTGGGAAGCTGGAGATGGTACCTGAGAATTCTGTCAATCGCGACTGGCCTCAATCTCTTTGGTTCGATCTTGATGCTTCCTGAGACAACTCACGATGTCAACGAGCTGGATACAACTCAAACCAGACCTGAGAGCTCGACAATCGCAGAACCGAAACCTACGAGCACTTCAATCGAGGATATCTGCATCTCGTCACCGGCCGAAACAACAACTGGGGAGATCTCTGCCGCCAGCTTCAGAAAGGAGTGGATGTCGAGGTCGTTCAGCGGCGATTATATGCCCATGAAGTGGAAGAGCATGGGTTTGTCATTGGTCCGGCCACTGCAGCTCCTTATGGCGCCTCAAGTTCTCGTTACTGTCTACATCTTTGGCCTAACGATTGGTTGGACTGTCATCATTTCCATCATCCCTCTCCATCACCTATGCTTCTCCTCCCCTATTGTGGAATTCACGTTCGATTGGTCTACTCAATGTCTCCTCTCTTCTCGGCCTTCTTATTGGTCTCCCCTTTGGTGGTTACTTCGCAGACCTTCTCTTCATCCGCTCAACAAAAGGACGCACCCAGGAGCCTAATCCCAGGAGTAGACTACCGATGATGCTTATTGGAGCACTAGGCAGCCCGGCTGGTTGCCTTATCCTCGGTCATGGGCTTCAAAACCCTGGTCACTGGATCGTTGTCTGTGTTGGATGGAGCCTCCTTGCATTTGGTTTGACAGGATCGGCAAACGTTCTCCTTACTTATTCTGTCAACACTATGCCTTCGCGAGCAGGAGATATCGGTGTCCTTGTAAACGTCATGAAGAATTGCTTGGCCTTTGGTGTATCCTACTCATCGATCACATGGCTGAATGCTATGGGCCCATTGAAGCAATTCGCCATCATGGCTGCTCTTCTTTGGCTTGGATACATCCTGGTGATTCCGGTTTGGGTTTGGAGCAAGTCTATCATCCGCAGAAGCGCTGTTTATACCAGGTAGTAGCTTGTAGGGAATTTGTTACACATCCCACCATTTGCAAACCGCTTAGTTCGTTTTTGACAGAAGTCAACCAGCTGTTATATTTACTGTTGTCGTGGTCTTGGCTGTTCATGGCGCCATTGTTTGATGGTTCCTCAAATGCCAATCATAAGAAAATATGACAGAACCTGATCATCTTTCACAGTAAAACACTTTGTCGGGTTAAATCTCAGTAATTATCAGGTTGAATACTACGGATAGAATAATAATTTCGTCGATGAAAGTAGTAGGAGAATCCGAGGATTAGGGGAGTGCCTTGTAAAAAGCCTGACAAGATGCCAAGTCGCGTGTTTACCCTACATCGTTCAAGCCGCAGTGAGGAATGGTTCCGCTTTGACCAATTATAACCTCGGCTCAGAAGCGAAGATTTGGGCTAACCAAAATCATCCGCCAAGGGAATCAGATCGACACACAGCCTCAAATTCTGTTCCATATATAAACTAAAGCCGGAGACTGTTAACATCATTGATATTCCAGTCCAATGCCTATCCATGCATTTTCACATAACAAGATAACTTTGCCATAACCATGCCGTTTTCCACAGTCTACGAAGACCCTTGGACAAGGACCCACATTAATCTGAGCGACGTTGCTGTTGTGAGCTAGCATGTTGTTACTTGGTGAAATGGATCTGAAACTCATTCTCTCTCAATAGCAACATCTTGAGCTAATCGAGACCTTTCTCAAGCTTCTTCAACATATCTGCGATGCAGAGGGTAGAATAAGCGATGAGACACTGACATATTCAGAATGGCGCTACGCTATGTATCTTCGTTTCATCGACGTACGGGGTTTTTGCCCGAATGACCACCCGCCTCCATGGTAGGCTCTGTGTCTTTGCCATGGGTTAGTCTGACTAATAGTGATAGGGACGTCGCACTTATCGTGTATCTGCACATGCTGTCACCCTCGCGATTCCACCACTACGTCTACGATAACCGTAATCGCAACTTCAATGGCATCTTTGGCTTAGAGCATCGGCATTTCCCCATGTCCAAACTGCTAAAGGGTGAATGGTGTCCCAGGCGGACGAAGAACGCTTGGGATGAGTGTAGTAAGATGAGTTGGTCTGGCTCTGAGTGCCGTGGCTCCAACCTACCATATCAACTGTGGCCCTCTCTGCACCATGGAAACCGAGAAGACTCTCCATCCTGGGAGGAAAGGCTGACCGGCCACCATGTTTGGACCGAAAATGGATAACACCGACTGACAAAAAGCTCGAAGAGATTCCCAAAGACCAACAAGGAAAAGTGATTCTGATGCACCAGTGGGATCGCTGCCGCACAAGTGTACCGGAGCAAGGCTACAAGGTCTGGGACCTCCAGTCATACGCAGCGATACGAACTTACAGGGTAGAAGAAAGATGCAGGAGTCAAAGCCAGCATGAACAGTTCAACGAGACATGTATGCTAAAGCCATGGCCATCTTTGCAGGATCTTCGAGCAGACCTCGAGCAACAAGTGTCTTTCTGGAAGGTTATACTTCAAGTCAAGAATTCGGTACCTGGGTTTGTCGAAAATTTGAAGAACTCAGTGGTGGACTACGAAGACTTTCTCGGCCTTCTGGGTAGTGTACTTCCAAAGAGTGAGAGAGATGGCTCCTACAAGTCAAAGCTAGACCCAAAGACAGCAAATGCATCTCGTCACCCAAGCTCACGACCCTCTCGCATACTCCCCCCAACACTCGAGATTGATCTTCTATGGAAGACGCATCGTTTGTTCCCTACCAGCTACTGGGTTTGGTCGACTGAGAAGGCAGACTGGGTCCTTGATAGAGAACACACAGCAAATACACAGGCGATGAGTAGCCTGCTTCAACATACAAGAAAAATATGGAAATCGAAGTATACCTCGGAGTTGGAGAGGGGAGTTTCAGTGGAGGAGACGTTGACGGAGTACGTGCCTGACACAGTGAAGCATGCTCCTGCCAACGTAGAGAGGACTGATCTTAAGACTCTACTTCTCGGCCACGATGCCTGGAAACAGAGAAGGGTTATCAGGAGGGGTCGAGGGGACGATATATCTGGCGGTGGAGGAGCGGGTGATTATGGAGGGTCCGGGGGTTGTGATGGAGGCGGTGGTGGTGGTGATGGTGGCGGAGGCGGCGAATAGGGAATAATAGAACAAACAGTCTTCGAAGACTGTTCAAGAGATTAATAGGAGCGTATTAAACGCAAGGAATTAATTAAATGGCAAAAGTGCCATAAAATAGTAAGCTTCTGATTATATATTTTGACAACAGGGGGCAAGATAGAAGAGGAGCAGGAGCAGAAGTGGGAAACAGTACAAAAGAACAAAGAAAAAGGCCGGCCGAGCTTCCTCGTGGAGTGTAATCTTTTACGACCTTATCTCAAAGTTAAGGCCAGTCAGCGAAAGCTCTGGTGCAACTTCCCAACAGATGGAGGTGCCAAAAGATGCCGCACTCCTCTGACCGTGTAATTGCCACGGCAAGGATCTACTGCTGGCGGTCTGACGAGACCAGATGCGTACTAGGTACTTGGATGATTTTAATGAACTGCCTAATGAGGACTATTGGTTCTGCCCTCTTCACGAGATTCGTATGAAGATATTGCCATATGATCGCACAGTTCAAGTTACGCCCGCTGCTTGACACCAAAATGGTCTAGAAACACTTGGCATTGAGGGAATTATTGGCTTCTCCATCTGAGGAGATCATACTCCGCCAATACTATAAAGCCTCGTATTACAAAATGGCGCATAGGAATGGGGCTTGTTGGGGTAGCGAGACATTAGTTGGAGTCTAGAAAGATCTTTACCAAAACCCCGCACTTCTCCGCCTGAGTTTAATTCAAGGTTATCACAGAACCGAAACCTTATTTCAGGTGCACGCCTGGTTACTTGCCACAGTGACCAAAAGATGAATTCTTATTCGTCATCAAAGGTTCTGAATCATCTTTCCAGAGACAGACTAATTATTCTAGTGTATTGCGGGTGCCGTTTTCTCCCTGCGGCTCGGGGGTTGCATCGAAGCTCGGAACTCCGAGGGCTCCACTGGGATTAACAACAGTCTACTATAGTATTACATCTTCGCAATTACGCACGGGTAAGGACGGAATTTAAAGTCCACTGTTGTCGTGTCCTCGTATGTGGGTTAACAGCCTAAACCTTACCCTTATGGGCAGTAATCAGCTATGTAGAAGTCTATTGCAACGTGGGGTAGAAAGGTGGAGGATAGATGGAACCTTGTGAGAACCGGGCCACCATGGGGATCACGGATGCTCCGGAAGGATACGATACTGGAGACCACCCATCGGTATTGCAAGTGCGATTAAGCTCACCTAAAGTATAGATAAACAGGTCCCTGCACAACTCGTAGGAGATCCTTCCACCCAAGCTACCTCCCTACCTATCTTAGAGGCAGTGGTATCACTTGTGATATCACCTTTGAGTCACAAGCCCCTTCGACATCTAGTCCCAGCATCAGTCAATTACAATCGCCATGGCTGATCTTGAGAAGCCGTTCCCAGTTGAGACTGAAAAGGTCGACAACACGACCATCGAATATGAGCGAGCCCAGCTTTTGGCTCATTTACCAGACCCTGATGCCGGAAAGACGGTGGAAGAGCGTCAAGCCATTGTAAGTAAAATCAACGGCGCGCTACATGCCAAGGAATGACCTAGCTAACAAATCAAAATAGGAAAAGAAGCTGATGTGGAAGGTTGATCTGGCGCTTATCCCCTGGCTATCTTTTTCTCTATCTCCTATCCTTCCTCGACCGTACCAATATCGGAAACGCTCGCCTAGCTGGTCTCGAAGTCGATCTTAAGATGGTCAAAGGGGACTATAATAATGCATTGACGATCTTCTTCGTCTCGTATGCTGTCGTTGAACCTGCAACAAATGCACTGCTCAAGAAGATCACGCCTCGTTTATTCTTCACTCTTATTATTCTGACATGGGGACTTATAATGACTCTTATGGGCCTTGTTACCAACGTCAAGGAGCTTGCTAGCTGCTCGCTTCTTCCTTGGTATGGCCGAAGCCGGACTCTTCCCTGAGTTAACTATTATCCTCTCTTGTTGGTATAAGAGCTCTGAAATCGGCATCCGTTCTTCTATCTTCTTCTCAGCAGCTGCGCTAGCAGGCTCCTTTGGAGGCTTGCTTGCAGCAGTTATTGCAAAAATGGATGGAATTGGCGGGAAACCCGGTTGGGCTTGGATCTTCATCTTAGAGGGTCTTGCTACTATTGTTGCTGGTCTGGCGTGCTGGTGGCTCGTATTTGATTGGCCAGCAACAGCAAGCTTCCTCAGTCCTGATGACCAGATTCGAATCCAACGTCGCTTGATTATGGACCGGCAAGGTCGAACGGCTGAGGATTTCGATAAGAGACATATGTTTGCGGCCTTGAAGGACTGGAAAACATATGGATATATGCTTATCTATATGGGCTGCCTTACTCCTCTATATGCCTTCTCCCTGTTTCTTCCGACTATCATTGCCGGCATGGGGCATGCAGGTACGAAAGCCCAGCTCCTCTCTGTGCCCCTATGCAGTTGCAGCGGCTCTTACTATTTGTGTGGGATTCTACGGCGACAGGACCCGGCAGCGAGGTTACTGCAATATTGCCATTGTTTTGCTTGGCATTGCTGGTTTTGCTATGCTTATAGCGACGTCTAACCCGACAGTGCAGTACGTCGGTGTCTTCCTCGGTGCAGCAGGCATTTACCCTACCGTCCCCAACACTCTCTCCTGGTTGAACAATAACACTGAGGGGTCGCTAAAGCGTGCTTTTGTGCTGGGAGTAGTGGTAGGCTGGGGCAATTTGAATGGCGTGGTGTCATCAAACATCTACTTGCTTCGCGAAAAGCCCCGTTACTATACGGGACATGGGGTTGTTTTTGGCTATCTGGTCGTTTTCTTGCTTGGTGGATCTATTTTAATGCATCTGGGACTTCGCAAGATGAACAGAGATCGCAGCCTTGGCAAGATGGATGCTAAATGGGACAGTTTGTCAGATGAACAGAAGTGGGTTCAGGGTGACCTGCGACCCGACTTTAAATACACTCTATAAATTAAATAGTATTATATAGTTGATATAGAATTATTCAAACCTCGGCATATTAAGAGGCCTAATTGTAAAGAAAGAGCCGATGGCTTGCCGCGTCGGAGCTGAGAGTGATCCTCAATGTCGTCAAACATGAGTGACGATCCACGGAGGCTTTTGGTTATAGCCTTGATGGTGTTGGCTCGGTCTGCAGGAACTCGGAGCCAAAGTTTGAGACCATCCATCGTCTTGTTCCTAACTCCCTTACAAGGCAGGGAGCACAGGTATCGATGGGGCTCCATAACGACATCGTCCCCCATTGGAGGCAGGTTCTGGGCAGAAGCATGGGATCATGTTTTTGCCCCCCGGGGTGAAATTTCTTCGGAGGAACCGTCTATTCGAGTCCATTGCCCGACATAACAATATCAGCTTTAGGGCGCTCTTGCTCAGAACCATTTGTTGCGGAAGCATCATCTTGCCCATTCTCAACCGAATGGCCACTAGTAGTAAGCTTATATGTCTCAGAACCTCCACTCAATTCACAAGACTTCTCATCACCATTCTGACCGTTCTTTCTCAAGATTGCCTTTACAGCAATACAGAAGTTAGAGGGAATAAAATAAGTAATAAAAGTGCCATGCTTTTAGCTTCTAAAGGATTCTAGCGCGTTCTCAGGGAAAACATAATAGCGTGACGATAAGACATGGTTGCCTTCGCATGGCTGACACTTCAAATCACTATTAGCAGAGCTATAAGCCCCCCTTTCAGGTTTTTGGAGAGCCTTGCCGGGCCTTCCGCTTATGGGAGCTTCCTTCTCCCTAATCGCGATCTCTATTTCTCAGGCGTCCCATCGCTGATTTGTAACAATGATAGAGGTTCTTCGGCAATTATCAGTCTGAAAGAATACTTATAACTTTCTAGCTCTTCCATGGCTGTCAAGGATCCTGGTACTCAAGTTCTTTTTCAGAGCTCTTAGCTGCCTTTCCAATGCTAGGAGTTTTAAAAACAAGCTTCAATAAAGAAATAAACTAAATAGTCACATTACCAGAGAATAGTAGGCTTCCAATTAATGCAAACGTAGTTTAGCCATTATATACCGAAGTCCTGACGTCTACTCAAGACTCTCTTCTTGACATCTTCAGGATATCCATTCTCAAAATCACATGTCACCCAGCCTTGTTTCCCTTCATACTCTTCCGGCAACAAACAATTGGCCACGACCTTTCCTCCCGTGAGCTTTGTCCCGGGTCCATGCGACATGTACGGCACGAGTGGGTAAGCAGGGACATCCCTCAAAATGGAACTCATCCATCGCTGGTCTGCACCTTGTTGCAAAAGCCCAAGTGACATCATTCATGTCGAAAGGGTTGATATCCTCTCCCACAACAAGCAGACGGTGGATCTGCATACCGCACTTGTTGCGGAACACAAGGTCTCCTATCTTCGTGCAGAAGTCTTGGCGTTCGTCTTCATCTCAGCGAGCTTCTTGCGGTCGACTTGTACAGCCGCCCAAATGACCTGTGTCTCGAACAAGGCAAAGACTTGAGTCACCGGCAAACCGTGCTGCTGAAGCAAGTGTCGAATCTCTGCGGAGGCAAGGGTTCCAATCATGGTATGCGTCTCATCTGGGCCGAGATTTGCGCGTCCAGGTACACAAACTGGTAGGATTGGGTTGTTACGATGAGTGATGGCTTTGACAGTATACAGAGGCTGTTGGGAGTTTTCATCGAGAAAGCTGTAGCCATGCATCTCCCCGAATGGGCCCTCTTTGGCAGTATCTGTGATGGAAATCGTGCCTTCTAGTACGATCTCGCTTGTTGCTGGGACGTACATGTCATTGGTCTCACACTTGACGAGCTCCAATGGCGAACCGCAGAGCGCACCAACGTATTCAGACTCTGAGACACCAGCTGGTAGGGGCATACTGGCGGCCATGGTAGCGATAGGTGGAGCTCCCAGGGCAATGGCGTATGGGACGTCTTTACCAGTCTTTTTCCATTCTTCAAAGATCCTAGCAATATGCTGTGGTTTCATGATGAGACCGACCATTCGTGTCTTATCATAGACCATCGCCCGCGCGATAGACCAATTTGTCCATGGCTCTGTTGGATGGGGTATGATGTTGATCCCCAATGTCTGGATATAGTTCCCTCCATCAGCCTTGTTCAAAAGAGGAGCAGGCAGCTTGGTAAGATCAACGTCGTCGCCCATGATGATCTTCTCTTTACATGGTCCCGTGGAGACATGAACTGGAGGGAGAAGCTTTTTCCCTTTGCCGATAGCATCTTGTCGATGACATCTGTCACGCCGGCTTCTTTCGGAAGTGCAAGGTGCTGTGCCAAACGTCGGTAAGGAAACTTTGGGCCACTGGAGAAACCAGCTGGTGCACCCAGAATGCGAAATAGGCCGTCCTTTGACCCCTTCACATTGTGGAACAATGGAGCCTTTGTGCGTTGTTCATATGCCAGACGGATGGCAGCTGCAACTTCGAGTTTGGGGTCAACTTCAGCAGTGACATCGGCCAAGTCATTGTCCTCTCGTAACGTGTCCACAAAGGCCCGAAAGTCAAGGTGGGCGGGAGAAGAATTCCTGCCCGCTGAGAGTGAACGACGGGATGCACGACTCGCCAGGAGCCCATTGGTCAAGGTAGGTCGAAATCGCTGCATGGTTCCCATTGAATAATGAGTTTATTTTCTTCAAGTAGGTTATATTCATTTCAAGTTCACTAATTTGTTGACCCGTCAGGGAATTTAAGCGGGTGAAGCATTGTCGGCCGCCTCGTACCACATCTGGAAATGCGCTGTAGTCAGCTTTAGCAAGCATATTATTAAGCACTACTGGAACGATCTGTCATCTCACAGCAAGTCACAATGTAATAAGTCTTATCTTAATCGCGAAGCCGTACCGATTATCCGAAATCACAACACAACAGAGGTCTAATCATTTCATCGTTCTCAGCCCTCCATATACTGCTCGGGCTTCATCTCTAGCCATATCAGCCTGGCGGGGTTACAATTCAATTATCGAAAGTGTCTATAAATCGTATTTCAGATCTTGCAGTAGAGACCTTGACATGTTTAATATGTAAGTCCCTCGTGGCTGGTGGACTTGCAAGGCGTCCACTTTGGACTGTCAAAGTCAATTGTCGTCAAGATTACCGACTGGCTAGGTTGGGTTGCTCTAGCCAATAAAATCTGCTGGTTTTCGTAAGATGGGTTTCCGGATAAGAAAGCCTTATGCGAATTTCGTATAAATGCAGGACCATAAGAAGTGGCGTTTGTCCCGCGCATTGTAAATCTTGGAATGATGCCAGATCGGCACATCCATTTCATTACATAGTGCTTACACCCTTGCATGCTGTAACAAAGTGACTATCAAAAGCCTGAATGGCACGTTTGTAAAGTCTGACTAAACCCTATACAATGGTTTATTGCTTTTTCCACAAGGATTGCAATACTTACAACGTATCCACGCTGCTCAGTAGATCCGGTTTGCGATCTATGTCAATCTTAAATCAACCATCAGACTCCTGATTGCATCCAAGAACTATTCAGCAACTTTAGCCGAGTTCTCTTCTTCTGAGATGCGCAGTTTTGCTCGCCCGTTACGGCTCTTCAGCGGGCATGATCTCCCAAAACTTTCACTGGCTCGGCACTTGCCAGCTCAAACACGCTACCAGTCCTCGTCGCCTGGACCCAATGGCCGTCCAAAACGTATTGTCGTTGCTGTTACAGGAGCAACTGGCTCACCTTTGGCAGTTGCTCTGCTCCAACGCCTCCGGGAACTCGACGTTGAGACTCATCTCGTCATGTCGAAATGGGGAGCGGCGACACTCAAATATGAGCTTGAAGTTCCAAATAACACGACTTCTTACCTCGAGTCTCTTTGCTTCAGTCACACACTCGTCGCTGGATGTCTCAGCCTCACTATCCTCTGGTTCCTTTCGCACAGATGGCATGATTGTAGTTCCATGCAGTATGAAAACATTAGCAGGCATACGTATGGGTTACGACAACGACCTCATCGTACGCGCGGCAAGCGTGACACTGAAGGAGAGAAGAAGGCTTGTTCTGGTGGCTAGAGAAACGCCGTTGACGAGCATTTACTTGGAGAACATGCTTGAAGTGACGAAAGCCGGCGCTGTGGTATTTCCGCCAGTGATGGCCTTTTATACGAGGCCAAGCTCTATCGATGATATGGTACAGCAAAGTGTCATGAGGATGATTGATCTGCTGGACCTGGAAGTCATAGACGGGGATATGCAGCATGAAGCCCGTTGGTCAGGGTTTGACTGGGCGGCAAAGGGAAAGCAAAATGCCTAGTGCATGAACACAGGCCACCCATAGACATTCATACGAGAGCTGAATTCATTCTCATGGTGTCTGCCTTGGTTTTCAACTGGCGTCTTCAGAATAGATAGAATCGTATTCGTGGGTGCCTGCCGTGGTGGGCTAGGTGACGTCCATGCCCCATATTTCTGCAGCAAAGAATGTATAATTTATATTAATTGCCAGAGTTTGCTAATGAGATTCGAGTCATGTCGGGACCATTCTGAGTTTATTAGATGGTCAGTGTAAGTTAAGAAAATGGAGACAACTTGGTCGATAGTACTCTCGAGATGGTCGAACTGCTGCTTCCGCTTCTGTTCGGTGATCTGTTGTCGCAGGCGGAACAATCTTTGACCTCTACCTTAATGGATGCTAGATTGATGAACTATGTTAATAACCAGCCTGACATCTAAGACACAGCCGTACCGCCATCCTCTACAGAGAAGGTCTTTTATATACTTCGCAACGATGCCCAAAATAACAGTGCGTCTACTAAGTATCCATGATTCTCATGTCAAACTCCTGTTCTGTACCTGTTGGCAAAAATCCTTTGCTAAAGAAATTGGTCCAAAACACGTCTACACCAGAATTGGCTGCGGCACTTGGAAAACAATCATCTAGCGATATGGATGTGTCTAGAAAAACAGCATCTTCCGTCTGCTGAGACAGACACTCAAGTCCAAAGACCTGTTGCTGGGGAATTGGACGCTCCCCGTGCACTTCTGAAGGTGTTTCCTCTTTCTCCTTGCTCGAGTCTTGAACTTGAAGGTTCATAAGAGGTTTGATGATCTCGTTCATCTCGTTCTGGCCCATGGTCAGACGCCAATAACTCTCGACACATCGGCTGTGCAATCTCCCCCAACACGGCATGGAAAGTTGTTGGGATAAAAAAGCGTCCTTCGTCCGATGATAATTTGAGCTTTTCGAGGACAAGGCGCATTAAATCCAGAGCAGAAATCTGTTCAGCTTCCGACATATTCGCTCCATCGGTGGTCGGTCTATTAAAAACCTCGAGTTTAATGATCATAACAACAGCATACATCATCCTGGTAAAGACGATTACGGGCACTTGCTGTAGGATTTTGGGGGGAGAATTGAAGGAACAACTGAATCAGGTTCCGAGCCACATTCAGGCATTCTATGCGCGCATCAACGTACTGTGGCAAATCTGGAGCGAATGTGTTCGTCGACAGGAAAGTATGAATAGCATAAGGAGGGCGAAAATCTCGAAACTCGTGATTATCATAAAGACCTGGCTCATAGAGGTTAAGCAGGATGACATGGTAGTGTATCTCGAGAGTTACTTTAAGTATTAGTTATTTGAACGAAAGATAGTGATGGCAATCTTACGGGTCATAACTTCTTCTGGCAGATTCCGCCGCCAATCCTTGACTCGTTCGAGACAGCCTTGCAGAATAAAACGGGTACGCGGGTCCGAATGATTAAATCTTGACGAGTTCTCATCTGACCCGACTCTGGCTATGGCAAGAGACTCCTCTGCAAGCCGTTGGAGTCTGATCCATGCTGCCAAACGTCGATCACCAAGATGTGTGCTAGCTGGAGAATCTAAGATATTTATACACTCTTGCACCCAGGGGCCATAGTATAGCGTGCTCGGCCGACGGAATGACATGGCAATACTGGACATACATTAGCATAATTGCGGGATAGTAGACTAGGAAGAGGGGTTGAACCCTGAGCATAGAAAGTAGCAAGCTGAGAACGCCCTAACAGTTTCCAAGTATTCCTTCGTATGTAAAACTTCAGGATTAGACAACGGAATTTGATATCGCTCGTCATTTGAGGACCGCAGGTCAATTACCATAGTAGCTGCGATATTAATAAACTGGCCAAAGTTCAAATGCTGGAACTTGTCCGGTGGATGACTCCAAGTTACAAGAACCAGAGCAGATTGTATGAGGTCTATGGATTTCCGACCGTAAATCATGGCCTCCTCCATGACATATCGCTCCGCATCTCGAAAGAGTGGTGTCCAGAGATCTGGCCTGAAGCTGCTTGATGACGTTGCCAGTATGGCCCGGAAGAGTGCTGGTCGATCTTGCTGCAAAGCCCGCCATGAGAGGGGAGCGTCGGGAAGTATCAAAGGGTAATGCGGTAAAAGGTCAGTAAAGAACTTGGTGTATAATTCTTCTGCGAGCGACTTTTCAATAATTCCTCGCGATACAGGGTCTCCCTTGACCGGCGATTCGCTGGTAGTCTCATAAGATGTAGAATGGCTGGGAGACGTGGTTGGGATGCGCCCCAATGATGGAAATGAGTCTTGGGTACTCGCGGGTGTTATCGAGGCTTCTGAGGCTGATTGTATGCACAGGTCTCTTTGGCGCCCAGTAGCAACCGCCCGCTGAACTTCCTCGAGCTTCTGTTCAAGTTCATGGATTCTTGTTTCATTGCGTCTCCGTCTTTTTCTTGTGGCTGGAGCGTTGAAGACACATTCAATGTCCAGCTTTCTGCAGCGGTTGCATTTTTCCGACGAATGCTGTGAGTTGGAAAGGTCCAAGATGCACCTGATCTTCCTCTTCCGACAACCCTTGGACTTGCATTAGCAATGACGTTGACGAGTATTCGTTCATCATACCTCGCAGGTCCTATTCAGACGAGTCTCCACTGTACCTTCTGAGGCACTCATATTGTATCCGTTTGTGTATCTGTGACTGTCACAAAAGCGGACTGAGTGAGGAAATACGGTCGCGGCTTCGAAAGCTGAGTCCGCTCGGGAAGCGCTTTTTCGAGGCGAGGGCGGCATTTAATAAAGCACCGCGTGCCGATACAGACGCGCGCTAGTCTACGTCAGACAAACATACAACGAATGACTCGTGGCTGGCGTTGATAAGCCTCGTTTAGTGCTTACGCCTTGTTACTCCGCTTACTCTCGATTCAAATTTTGATCCGCAAGACTTTCCAGAGAAAGCGTTGTGATTATGCATGAAGCCAGCTACCATTAGTATAAGTGCAAGGAAAATATCACCAAGGCAGGTCTTGGCAACGAAAGACAAGAATGAATAGCGACTGTATTTTGCCCGTAGTATAATCTAATATTTAATACAGAGGGAGCAAGCTTTAGCAGGTCAAGAAGCTTAAAATTAAGTTAGTGAGTGAAGGTTATTATGCTTAACGCGCTGATAGGTTCGATCCGTTCGGGGCTGCAATGATTCCTAGGTGCCGCTGTTAAGGCTACGGATTGCAGTTGAATAGTGCAACCACAATTCGAGCAACCATCCGGACGGAAATGCGCTGTTTCCTATTTTTATTTTACTCTTCTTGTGTTAGCAACAAGCCCTGTTGATTGAGGCCTTTCCCTTGGCGCTTAGCGAGACAATTATACAAAAATGGATCTTGCGGAAATTTGGGTAAAGCACGCCTCTGGGGGCAGCACTCCCAGATAATACTCCTATAGTACAAATGTCCCATTTATGAAAATGTAGTGGGAACCCTTCGAATGGCTAGGTATGTGACAGATCAGGTAGTTTAATCACAATGGCCTGTTGAACTAATTACTCTTAATAGAGATCTAAAATTCATGTAAGGATTCTAAATAGCTAACATATATGTCCAACGTTGCAGAGCCTCCAAGGACTGCGAAACATAGAACGTAAATGAGAATCTACCTTTATATCGCCACCCTGCTGGGTGCATCGTAATTTCCTGCTGATGCCTCAACACAACATATAAACTAGACCCCATTACATAAACTTTGGGGCCGTAGTCCAATCACGCCTTGCACAGAGCTCCTCCATTCTTCCAGTCACCAATACTCTTTGGGGCATATACGTAGTCGGTATGCTCAATTAGTTCCGAGACTTGTCTAATCTGACCATGGGTTGGGAGAACACTGCAATTTTGTCAGTTTCTTGCTTTTCTTTTATTTATCGAGTAATAGGGAGCACTTACTAGGCGCTCTCGGGCAGACCATCTTTATCAAGCTGACCGAGCCACTCTCGCATTTCCCACCTGTCATTATTGGCATCAGGCATACCAGGGTGCCATGCGTCAGCCTCAATGACAGCAATGCCCGATTTGTTGGTAGGGCACTTGTCAGTGATAAAGGCATATGACCAGTCAATGGAGTGGGTAGCTTGCTCTTCCCAGATGAACCAGGCTTGGTGCTTGCTATCGCTATGGATGTAGGGGGTGCGTTTCGCTAGCAGAAAATCAGATCGTAGTTCTCAGCCGATTGATACAGGAAACCTACTTGAAGGTGATGAGCTCTGCACCGGGAATGCTCGACCAGTAGCTCGCTGCAATTTCAGGGACGATCAACTTGGCCCCAATTTCAACGTACTCAGCAGCTCCTCCGCTGTGATCACGGTGATGGTGAGTAGGCTATTGCAGGAGTCTTAGTTTCTCATTACCAAAACTCGGTTCATCCTCAATCTGGGGAGCTTACCCAGAGGTATTTGATAGGCTTGCCAATGTTCTTGTCGATCCATTCGATCACCTGCTTGGTCCACTGGGGAGGTGCATCGCCAACGATAACATGGTCCTCGAACTCGATCACGAACTGCTTAACTCCCAGAAATTCGTCATTGACGATAAGCCAGTGAGCGTTGGGTAGACCGGGAACGATGTTTTGTGCTTGATACTGTCGACAGGGTTGTTGCTAATGCCGGACCCAGGGCCAGACCAAAGCATGTTGCTGCTGAATTCGAGAATGTGCGCATGACTTAGACCCTCAGTCCTCTTGGGCGCCTCTTTGGGGAAGAATCCTTCTCCTTCCGATAGGCCATTGAAGTAGTTCTTGGGAAACTTGGGATTGATGGTGATTTCCTCGACGATGAACTCCTCGAGTGTTGCATCTAGCTTCTGCGTAGTGGAGTTATAAACGGTCTGGAACGTGTGGGGGAATTTGATGCCCTCGATGGCTTTGTATTGAGAAAGGTAAAGGTCGTTTGTCGAAGGTCCATAGATCATGTGATTCGCTTCGGTGCGGATGATGTGAGGGAGATGACTAGAAGCATCGAAGATAATGGTGATTTCGAGAACCGGATCATAAACTATCCGGGTTAGATCAGGATGGCCACATTCGAAGCCGGAAACCTACCAGCAGGTGTCTTGATTCCATTAATTAAAACCTCAATAGCTTTGGTACCATGATGAGATTTCATCTAAGTATGTCAGCAAAATCTGCAGTTGGTGATTACCAACAAAATGTCTAATACTTACCTCCAACAAAAGCTTTGGCGAGAAGACGTTTCCTTGCAGGACGAGAAACTCTGCGAGGGCAGCTATAACAGCGAATCAGTCATCAACTGACTTCAGGAGCAGGAACAGAAGCCCAAACTCACCATCAACGTATCCGGATGTAAGGTTTGCAGGAAGCCAGATTTGATTGTTTCCACGAACATAGCATGCAAATCCATCTTTACCGCCGCGAACAACGAGAGAGTAGTCGAACTCATCAAGTCTAGCAGATGCCCAATACCAGTACTCTAATGCGGTGTAAGCCTCTCGCCTTACTAGAGAGGGAGATAACATTACGTACCACTGGGCTTGAAGGTACGGTCAATTCGCTGAGTCAACTGACCCGAGGAATAGCTGAAGGATACATTCTGAGAGCCAGAAATTGCGACAGCTGTGTCTGCTTTGTCCATATTGTAGCTCTGCATAAGGCTGCGGGAATGATAGACACTGGATGGATTTGATAAGTTACGTGATTGATGGACTATTACTGCCGGACGTACTTTGGAGAGTGATAGGTGATGTCATCAATACCTGCAATGGTCTTCTCGCCGCCGAGCGCGGCCAGAGCTTGACTAATAAGAGTATCAACAGTAGGAGGGTGCAAAGGGACCATCTTCGAGGCCGCAAGTGCCACCATAGCGAATGAGAGAGCGAGTATCTTCATAGTAGATATGACGGAAATCGGGAATTGGATGTGAGGCTTGAGATGCGATTATTGTTCTTTAATATTTCCTTCAATCCATTGCCAGAAAGACATGGCTTTTATAGATTTCCACCAGAGACGAGAAGTCGACCTTTGATATCAAATTACCAGGAAAATGCAGAAGGAAGCTGAGGGTCCAGGGTCTGTGTTGAGGCTTAGCAGCGGAAGTTGGTCTAGCGTCTGATGCATAGTCGCTGAGGTAAAATTGAAGCTTATGGGCGGGCTTTAAATAACATCCGCTATGCATCACGCCACAACATTGTGAGAGACAGCGACTACTCA
The DNA here is from genome assembly GCA_019202695.1 of Populus x sibirica. Lineage (NCBI taxonomy): Eukaryota > Viridiplantae > Streptophyta > Magnoliopsida > Malpighiales > Salicaceae > Populus > Populus x sibirica. The sequence continues at coordinate 30,817 of JAGMVL010001080.1, forward strand.
GTAGACTAAGTATTTGAATATAATGAATTACGGCTGATCGCGGAGGTTGTTAACACCCCGGGTGAATTTGCTCTCGATTTTAATGCGTATGCTGTTTCTTAGGACGGCAGTATTTGTCTTACCGGAGTTTCCTTGGCCTAGGTGTTGAGGTCATCCTGTCCAAAGACATAACTAACCATAAGCGGCTAAAAGGTATCATACCCTAGATCACTCAAAGCATCAACGCGCTCGTGGTGTTAAACTAGGCTTATCTCCTCGCCAAGTACGAGGCTGGCATGAATTCATTTATCCTCCTGGTTGATATTAAAAGAAACAAAAGATTATACATGCTGAACTACCATTTTAATAGGAACTTACAGAAAGCATAAACGACTGCATTAACATGGCTGTAAAGAGCAAGGCGCTGGATAATGAAGAGACTAGGCGGCGGGTTATTAATCTTGATAACATTTTATCTGTGGCAGATAACTAAAGCAATGTGAAGCATATAGTAAATGAGATACATGATATTCTCGAGGCTTATTATTAATACAATGCGGCCTGCAAGTGTTTTATTAATAACATTTGCCACCAAGCTATGGGCCACTGCTTGCTTCTATGCCTAGGAAGGCCCCTGTGTCCTTTCTGTGAACAGTGGTTGCTAGATCTACGTGATGACAAGTTGTAAATAGAGTTCATTCCACCCACGCGAATATAGTGCCGGCAAGGCCTAGTCCTGTTAACCAATAGGTAGCCGATGGTGTCGGTCGGGGAGCATGCTCCCCGACCGTCGGCCTGTCGCTTGCATGAACCCTCAGCGGTCATAGTCGGCTTTATCGATCCGACAAATTGCATGCGACATAGGATGATCTCTACCAACTTTCTGGCTTGGTGATCCACTGCACTAACAAAGGCATAAAATATCAATTGCTTCCTCTCATTATTAGCTTTGGGTAATAGAAATCAAATCACAGATTTTACAATACCAGAAACAACAACAAACGCCTCCTCAATGGAAAAGTTCGATGTCGCCGTAGTAGGCCTCGGAGCTCTTGGAAGCGCAGCAGCCTGGCAAGCGGCGCGAAAGGGAGCAAAGGTTGTGGGCTTTGAACAGTTTGAGTTCGGCCATGTCCGCGGCGCATCTCACGACACGTCTCGCATCGTCCGCACAGCATACGATGCTCCAGAATACGTCTCGCTTGCCAAAGCTGCCTACAAAAACTGGGCCGAATTGGAGAAAGACGCCGGTTTGAAGCTGTTGACTGTTACCGGTGGCATCGTTGTGCTTGCCAATGATCGCACCTGGACATCCGGCTTCAAGGTCTCAGATTACACTGCGAGCCTTGACGCCAACAATGTACCCTACGAGCTTCTAGGTGCTAAAGAGGTCAACAAGCGATGGCCAAAACTTGACATTGGTGACGACGAGAATGCGGTGTACACCCCAGATACTGGCATTGCGCACGCGGCTAAATCGGTGACGGCGATGCAATTCGTTGCTCGCGCTCGCGGAGCCATTCTCAAGGAAAACACACCAGTAACGGCAGTTATACCCTTTGCAAAAGACCAAAACAACAAAGGAGTTATCGTCAAGACAGAAAAGGGCGACTTTCAGGCTCGGAAGGTCATTCTAGCTGCAGACGCCTGGACCAACAAACTGCTTGCTCCCCTAGGTGCACAAATTCCACTTGAGGTTATGCAAGAGCAAGTAACATACTTCAGCCGAAAGAGCCCTCTTTATTTAATGCCGATCACTTCCCTGTATGGATTCGAATGGTTGATGGAAAGACATTCTATGGATTTCCCACTTTTGGCGAACCTACCATCAAGGCTGGCCGCGACGTGTCAAACAACCGCATGAGCCCTGAAGACCGGTCTTATATCCACTCTCCAAAGCTCTTGGATGAGTTAAGTGCATTCATGAGGGACTTTATATCCAAAGATGAGGAACTTGAAATCCTTCGCACGGTTACATGCCAGTATACGATTACCCCAGGCCGACATTTCATACTTAGCGCACTGGATGAGTACCCCGACATTTTGGTTGCATTGGGGGCGGCTCATGGTTTCAAATTCGCACCGGTTATCGGTCGCGTCATGGCAGAAACTGGCTATAGATGGAAAGACAACTGAGGATCTCTCCAAGTTTGTCATCCCAGCAATTCAATCAGGCGTTCGAAGTAAACTCTAGCATGAGGTATATATAGCCATCATTATTTCACAACATATCTTGCTTCCATACACTGCAGTCATGATATTTAACACAGCATCTTTACCCAACAACGATATAACAAAGTGAATGTGTTTGTCAGCATTGACATGAGGTGCTGATGCGATCATCGTTTTGATGGTAATTGGTTTGAAGTTTTGGCCCTCAAACTGCTGCTCCTAAAATCATCGCGGCCAATAAATATGGTACAAGTCCCCCCTAGTAGCTATTTTACCACGGCAAAGTAGAATTGACTTGTTGCAGGTGAAAATAGAGTTCTTCACTTATACTGATGACCAAGATTTGACGGGCCAGTTTGCTTCATGTTTAATCATGCTAGTGTGGAACGTCTGAATGCATATATGGAAGAGATAATATAGGACGAGAAAGCAATAACAGATTGCGCCCACCAAATATACAATAGAGGGAGCACTTGAGTTAATGGCTGCTGACACAAGTACCATTCTGAGAAAGAAATACATTCAAAGCAAACATTGAAATGGGGATCGTATAATCGCTTCTTCCTACATAGATCGCTTCCCATAAGGCTCAAAGGGAAAGATCACAGCTATGATAGCCTAGTACATCCTGATTAGTAGCCCCTCTCAGAGATTGTTATAAGGAGTAACTTACCATAACGATATAGAGCACAGCGCATACATAGATTGGTACTGATGTTGCAGTGTTGCCGTAAGCTGCTACAAACGAGGATACCAATCCCATAATTCGGTTTCCTGCTACAGCTATTCCGTTACCAGTTGCGCGATGAGCTGATGGCAGCACCTGATTCGTGTCAGTCGATGCACTTAGAGCCAGTCCTGTTGATGATTTGACAAACTTCTGGAGTGTACGCATATACTAGGAAGAACTCATATCAGTAGGGGTCCTTTCATCCGTGTAAGCACCAGCTACTCACAAGTTCCATAGTAGATATTCAACGAAAAAGCTATAACACAGCTCAAGGCAACGTTCTGAGCCGGAGTCTTCACAGCAGTATAAGCAAAAAAAGAAGGCCATGGTGATGAGCGCTCCAATTGCCATCGTATACTTGCGGCCAAGCAGCTTGGAATTGCACATAAATGCAGCAACCACTGGCCCGAAGATTCCCGTGACGCTGCTAAGCATGTAGTTCCTCCACTGATAATACGGTCCTGATTCTCCCGTTTGGGCACCACGACTGGCAAGGTAATCAGGAAGGAACACATAAAACAGTGGATATGCCAGGCCTAGAGACGTTAATTTCACGGTCACGAGGCAAGGAGGAGGTTACGTTACCAATTAGAAGCCATGATATCCAAATCAGAATGGTTGAGATGGCGAGCTTCTTTGTCACGAACAATCCGTGGAAGTGTGCCCAAGAGCTCACCGAGGCTGTACCTAGATTTACCATAAGTGGAGTTGATGGTCCCCATAGACTCTAGTGCCTCAAACGTGAGACTACACGGCCGTTGATACGTCTTTGCAATATCTTGGAAGATAGCGACCACGGCAGCATCGTCCCCTTTGGCAAGAAGGTACTTTGGGGTCTCCTTGAGTCGGATCACTGTGACTCGTAGAATACTGCACGCAAATACGAGAGCTCCATTACCGTACCAAACATATCGCCAACCCTTCGATACAAATCAGCGTCAAGGACTAAGGCTATGGTATATCAAGTGCCTGTGCTTACCATGTTGTTATCTTTGGTGCATGTATCAGCGTCCGCGCAGGTGTACTTGGCATTGGAGTAGATTGGCCAGCAAAAGGCGGCAACAATGACATATGCGAGTCCCCACCAACAGGCCATCAACGTGACAAGCCATTGTTTGTTGCCAGGAAGAAACTCAAGGAATACAGTTGTGTCGAGAACGAGATTTCCGCCGGCACCAAATCTGTTACCCAGTGTTAGTAAGTTTGCGGCTTGGATGACGAGGAACCTACGCAGCTAGACCAACAAAGGTAGCAAGGACAATCCAATTAGGCGACGCACCGGCCGCAATGGCAAATACGGAAGATAAGAAGAGTGAAATGTTGAAAGCATAACGACGACCGATGACATCCGCACCTAAGCAGCAAATAAGAGTCTTGTCACAGAACTAGAAGGGGTATGTTGGGTTACCTAGTCCCCAGAATAATACCCCAACCAGCATTCCCGTATACACAGCCACATTGAGACCATAAGAGAACGCAGGGCGAAACTCGAGAGCAGCCTGACCGGCAGTTACAGCTTGAAGGGCAAGGATGAGAGAATCAGCAGCGTAGCCGAAACCATTGAGGAAAAACAGCTTGAGATGCATGTTTGTCCACCCGATTTCATCCATGGTCTACACAGTAGGTGGATTAGTCTGGGATTGTTCTTGTATACTTGGATTGGAGCTCGTTGGACCTTAT